>PVKA01013914.1:0-53797 GCA_004027165.1 Ctenomys sociabilis | reverse complement strand
ATAATTCAGCTATAAAAAAACCTGTAAATATAATTTCATGTATGCACCTTGTACAATACCAAAACGTTATGAAAACAGTTTGCAATGTATTAATTCATCGACTCTGTATGGTTAAGGTGTCTTGAAACTGTCTGATTGACATTTGTATTTTAATAAAATAAAAATAAATGGAAAAAAAAATTTGAAAACAGCAATGTTTCATCTTGCAAGATTCCATAAACTGTAAAAAATCACATCATTTCAAATCTACAATAAAACACTAGAAATTGCAAAAAAAAACAAAAACAAAAGTTAAAAGAGAACTAGGGAGACAGTTAGGTGGCCTAAGCTCCTGCCTGGTAATATCAAGGACCCAAGTTCAATCTCTGGTTCTCCATGTGACGCTGGCTCCAGAAGCCCCAGACATGCTGAGCTGGCCACAGAGACCATACGTGGTGGTGCATACCTGTAATCCCAGCACTGGGGAGGCTGAGCCAAAAGGATCTCTACAAGTCTGAGATGTGTGATGAGACCCTGTACCAAATAAATAAATGAATAGAAGATGTTAAAATGCATAAAAAAATGAAAAGAACAAGGGCAAAATAATTTTTTTTCATGTCTCCAATCTTAAAACCTTTGTCTGTTTTTTTTTTTTTTTTTTTTTTTTTTTCCTTTAGGAACTGGGGATTGAACTCAGGCCCTTGTGCTTGCCAGGGAAGGGCTTATTCCACTAAGCTATCTCCCCAGGGATTGAACTCAAGCCTTTGCACTTGTGAGGGAAATGCTTACTGTACTGAGCCGTCTCCTGGGCCAAAAATTCAAGGTTTTTTTTTTTTTTTTTTTTTTTTTGGCAGAACAAAGAATTGAACCAGGCCCTTGCCAGGCAAACACTTACTCTACTAAGCCATCTCCCTAACCCCTCCAATCTTAAAACCTTTAAACACTTTTAAAAATAACTGCATACAAGTAAGGTAAATGATTTATTTAATGTTACAAATTGCCTGTTGAATAACAGTTTGTTGCTGGCCAGATAACTCAGCAGATTATTTTGCCTGCTTAGAAAGATTCAGGGACCAGAGTTCAATCCCTGGCAAACCATGTTAGCCCCGCCCCTGGGGCACACTGAAACAGTGATTGAAACTGGGTGTGATGTGTACCTGTAACCCCAGAGCTGGGGAGGCTGAAAACAGGAGGATCACTACAACTCCAGTCTGTGTAATGAGATCCTGTAGACCCTGTAGTAAATACATTTTAGGGCCAGGGAGATGGCTCAGTGGAATAAGCATTTCCCTGGCAAGCACAAGGTCCTGAGTTCGATCGCTGGTTCTGCCAAAAAAAAAAAAATACATTTTTGAAAAATTGTGGCAATATCTCAGTGGATTAAAGCACGTGCAAGCAGGTGCTGGGTCTGTGGGTTTGATCCCTGGGCCTGCAGTGCTGGCCCCACCCTTGGGGCATGCTGAGATGGCAATTAAGACTGAGTATGGTGACACATGCCTGTAATCCCAAATCCTGGGAGGGTGTAAATAGGCGGATCAGTAAGAGTCTGATATAGTAGTGAGACCCTGAACATCCTGTAAAACGTTCCCTAAAATACACACACACAAAAAGTAGCAGACTTTGCTTTATTTTAAACAAAGAAAGACAAACACTAAAATTATAGAGTTTTAAAACAAGATGATAAAAAATTAACAATGGTTGTTACATTGCATATTATAATCTTCAAAGTAGTTGTTCTGATTGCCAAATATAGACATGCAAATTTGATCAACGATATGGTCAGTAATTGTTCCTTTCAATGAGCTAATAGAAATTAGTACTACAACTATCTGAGCTATCTTGTACATGTGTGTATAAATTTTTTCCCTCCCTTTTTTCTCCTTTCCTCCATCCCAATTGTTGTGAAAGGCAAAGAAACTAATTCTACTGTCTGTTAAGATCATCATTTTTGTTAAAATTCTTTTTTTAATTACATACATGTTTGCAGTATTCATCATGCTGAGTTGATACATGTACAGCAAGAGTACACAGCTGTACCTGCTAGCTCAATGTGGTGGCTTATTCCTCTTTTCCCAGCACTCTCAGAGCTAAGGCAGGAAGACAGTACAAAGCCAGCCTGGGATACATAGTTAGTTCAAGGTCAGTCTGAACTCCATTGTGAAAGTGAAATCCTGTCTCAAAAATATAAATAAATAAAGATATTATGCCTTCGGAACTGTAACGTAAAACAGAGGATGTTGCGAATGACTCAAAATATGCAAGCCATAAGTATGCCATGAAGAAGTCTAGTAGTATGCTTGACTGCACCAGTAGAATCAGTGAAGTGTCACTTCCTTTTAACTATGTTCTAAACCAAAGGCTTCTGAACTGATATGATCAGGTATAAATGCCACACTTCACACAGTATTTTTACCAACAAGCAAGATCAGAGAAGAACAATAAGGTGGAGCAGAAATTCAAACCAATGTTCCATTTAAACATCTACGGTTACTAGAAAGAAATTCATATTTGACAGGTAAGGTGTACAGCCCAGAATGGCTATGTACAAACACTTAGAAGAGGGAATAGAAAACACACTTATTTTATAGGCTCCAATATATTTAGAGAAAGACTGTGTTCAACCATAGGTTTCTAAGAGATCAGAATCCAAAGAAATAAAATCAGTACCTCAGAAGATAATATTATCCTATTCTAAAGTACTTAATCAGACAACTCAGATCTACAGCAGAAAGCTATAGACTCAGTTGTACAAGAACAATTGAGTTTCAATGTTTAATGTTCCTTCCAGCCCTAAAGGCCTTCATTTCAAAGATGTTCAAGTATACAAAGAGAAAATAAAAGCAATTTGTTCTTATAATAAAGAGTGTGAGTACTCATTTAAATAAAAAGCTCCATTCAACACTCAACTCTAAAAACCTCAACATCAAAATTTTGTGTTAAAATTCAGGCCAAAACAAAGAGGTCAAGAGGCCCAGAAATGGTAAACAGCAAATTATCTGACTAAAGACATCACTTATTCCTCAGCTGAGATTTATTTGCAAAGGAACACAGAGAATTATATTTGAAATAAGACAAAGTAAAACAAAACAAACAGAAATTTAAAACTAAAAGCGAACATGAGGTGAAATTTCGAAGAAGCATGAAAGCTGTTTCAATGTGTAGTTCATGTAGAAGAGAAAGAAGTGTACGCTTTTTTGCAAGGGAAAGCAGGATGCTTATAGATGAATGATACAATCTCCATATTTTAAAATGCCCTGTATATGCCAGAAGCTCATAAACAACTTCTGTTCTCACAGTTTCCCTACTGCAACCTCCTTTCTTCTGTATATTTTGAAACCAACCACCTTCACTGCCCAGTTTATATTTGGCCTTATCTCTTGAGTGAGATGCAGAATTAACTTATGACTAATTTTCCCTAGATCTTGTATTAGGGAAATTTGTTGGGCTCATGAGACATCTTAATACACTAAGCACCTGAGTAGGCTAGTGTAGAGACGGGGCTTCGATCCCTGGCACCATATGCCGTGCCAGCCCTGCCCCCAGGCTCACTGAGCGAGCCACTGAGACTGGAAGTGATGGTGTATGCCTACACTGACTCACAAACTCTCAGGCTCCATGGTTTGTTTAAATTCTACTCACTGTCCCTTTACCTTAGCCCATTTCAGATCCCAAAGACATGGGAATTGCGACCCTGCTTATCTATATATTCCAGAAGGACACAGTTGAGTTCAATTTTACAGTATTCAAGAGGGACATAATTCAATAAAAATTATTTCTAATACTGCTTTTCATAGATGTCCATGTTATAGTGCAGAAAATCAATTCTGAATAATTCTGATTGCTTTGTGAAAACCTCTTAGAAATTGTCCAAAGATGGCACAAATTGCTGAACGCTTAGGGCCATCTGCATACTGTTCAGAAAGTGCGTACAAAAATCCTGTTCCCTTGAATGAGAGTATAAGACATGCCTCAAACACTCACTGAATATTAAATTTCTTACACAAAGATTTCATTCCTTTTATATGTTATAGTAATCTCAACACCACTTCACACATACTCTCAAAACAGTGGACCTATGAATAGATTCAATTTATGCTGTGTTGTGTCACCACATGTGAACAGAAATTCTAGCAGTATTGATGTTACATAGAGTCTAAGAAAGCAGTCTTTGATCATGTTCAGACGTGACTCAGACATAATGAATTTTTGCCTGAGATCCCTACAGGTATAATCTGAGATCCAAGATAAACAATATGTACTATAGTCTTCCTCAGGAGCATGGATGGTCCCAGCTACATTTGAATGAGTCCAGGTTCCCACACACAAAGTCACTATAGTCACATAAACCTATTATGGGAGTGTATATGGAAGTAAACTAATGCCCACATTTTGTTTGTAATTCTATTCACACTGTAAAGTTATGAAAGAGACAAGAGCCAGCTACCTTTACAGAACAGTGAGCTGATAGAAAATGACAATTGATAACATTTTCAGGTTAGAATCATCTTTTTAATTTACTTTCTGTAGTGTACAACCATGAAGATCTAATCAAAAAATTTTCTCTAGATTTTGTATTAGGGAAACTTATTGGGCCACCGAGATATCTTAGCACACTGAACACCTGCTTAGGCTAGAGGAGGGACCGGGCTTCGATCCCTGGCACCACTTGCTATGCCAGCCCTGCCCCCAGGCTCACTGAGCCAGCCACTGAGACTGGATGTGGTGGCACATGCCTACAATCATCCCAGCTCTGGGGGGAGCTGAAAACGGGAGGATCACTATGAGTCTGAGCTGCATAGTGAGACTCTGTACCAAATAATTTTTCAAAAAGCTAATCAAAATAATAATAAATAAAAACCAATAAAAAGAAAATTGTTGATGAAAAATTTATCTTTACCATATTTATAGTAGCCTATTAGTGAGGTTTGAAATATTAAGAATGTTTCTTCAACAATGGGAACCATTAGCAATGAGATATAAGAAAATGCTGACATAAATTAAAATGTAAAGTTATGGCTAGAACAAATGAATTTAAGGGGTTACAGTCAAAGGAAACATTAAGAAATACACCTAGTTCTTTGTTCCATACTGTTATTTATTAAAATGCCCAGAAGATTGTTCCTAAAATGCACTGATTTATCTTTCTAAAGAAGTACCCTCATTAAATGCTTTTATGTTATGCAGTTCATTTTAAGCAAAGTTTAAGGATTTATTAATTGGAGTGCTTTTACTTATCTTCTACAGATAATATATAAAATTGCCAAGTAAATTTCCAGATAATGCTTAATAACAAAATGCCATTGGAAGGGATTACACTTGGATCACATTGTCGCTTAATACTTAACTCCAGCTGAACTAAATCATCAAAATTTATTTCAGATTGGCATCCATGTATTAAAAACAATTAACACTTCATACTTAAATTTATAACTCTTCCATTTTCTTTTTAAACTTTATCACATTTGTTTTGGTGAAGCATTCTAGTCTCCTAAAAACATTTTAAAATACTAACCTGAAATACTGAATTTACTATGCTATTTAGAGTCCTACGAGTTTAATATGCCTCCCTCTCAACCTGCCATCCACGCATTGCTGACGGTGGTAACTCGCGCAAGGCCAAGGACAGAACACTGTGGTTCTCCATGTATACTTTTTCAAGGACAAACCTTCGTTCTATTCCAGGGCTGGGGGGCTGACAGCAGAGTGAATTAACACGATTTATTCTTAGAGCAAATGTGACTATTCAGCATAATGTCTTAATTATGATAAAGACGAAAAAGTAAAAGAAATTATTTCAGACCAAAGTAAAGAAGAATAGCATGAAGATATTGTGTAATCTACTCTTTGTCTGTGAGAGATTTGGACCTTTTATATTAATCACATCTAATTCTTTGAACATCTTACCAGCAGCATTTAAAGTCCTAATTAGCACTAAATAGCGAGACAGGATCACCAACTCGGAGGTCATGGACCGGAGCCAAAATATTGACATTGAAGTCTGCTAATGTTATTTGCTTCAACAAACTCGACTAAGTTTGCTATGTGCAGACAATGGACGTCCGGGCAGTAGTTGGATGAGGAGGTGAAATGGAGTGAAGGTAAACTAGATGCCTTTGAAATATGCAGTGAAATGGTAAATTTTGATCAAGGGAAGAAATGGAATGACAATTTTCTAAGGTGTCTGCGGCTAGTTACTCCAGTTTTAAACACATATGCAATTTCATTCCAGGCTGCCTTGTTAGTCATGGCCCTTGCTCATATATTAGGTGTAGGGGAAGAAATGTTGAAGATAAAGATTCACATATTTACCTGTAATATTTGAAATTTACTGAAGACAAAAAAATAAATGTGTCCATATCTACACCTAGAGTGCTGAATATGTGGCATGCATTACTGCGGATCAACATGTTCTAACTGCATGTTTTAATTATGCAAGTCAGTGGGAAGTAGTCTAGAGGAAAGAATCATAAAATTCAGTGGCAAAGTCAGCCCATCAGGAGACTCACAGTGATCTTCTTACAGGTGTAGGAGGAACCAGAGTTAACCCATGCACTATGGAAAGGGCTCATTAGGCAGCAGCATGCCTGATAGATCCAGAGTAAGGGTGACCACATCCCTGCACTGCCTCTCACCAGCTAGCCCACCTCGGCCCACCACTTAACCTTCCACTCAGTTTCTCATACATACAATGAGAATAATAACACACATGATTCCTATGAAAAGTGCTCAGAAATCACAGCCTGCATGAGGAGTGGTGTTAAGTACAGATACTATTTCTCTAGAACTCACTTTTATTTTTGGACAAAATATCTCTAAAATAAGGAGGCAAGTATCATTCACTTGAGGCTATATAAAATCAATTGCTTAGGCTATTTCTTTTCTTATACAGCTTTACTCGGTCAGATACATTGGTATCAAATGGTTTGGTCTGACATTAAAGGAGATTAGCCTAAAAGTTCAGATTAGGCCAAATATATGATAAATTCAATGAGAAGGCAAATCTAAGCTATTGGTTAAGCATCACGACGGGATGCAAGCATTTTGGAAGGTGGCTTGGCAGTATCTTTTATACTATGTCTTTAACTTTTAAAGTTAAAGACATATCCTATGATGACCCAGAAATTCTACTCTTATATACAGACCAAGCAGAATGTTTATAGAAATGTAATTCACAGCAACTTCAAACAAGAAAGTACACAAGAGACTTTCTTTCTTTCTTCGTTTGTTTGGTGGAATCAGGGACTGAACTCAGACCCTTGCACTTGCCAGGGAAGAACTTATTCTACTGAGCCATCTCCCCAGCCTCCACAAGAGACTTTCAATAGCTGACTAGATGAGTTGTGACATATCACACGAAGGATCACTACTTAACAATAAGGATTAATGGCACTTACATGCAGTATGATTGATTTTCATAAAAATAATGTTAAGCAAAACATGAATAAAAAAGACTGCAAACTGTGGGATTCTATTCAGGCATAAACACAAAAGCAGTGAAATCATGTTGTTAAAAATGCTTACTGTTAGGAGCTGGGGTGTAGGGCTGGAGGCCTATGTAAGAAGTTTTTAATGATGGTGGTAATTTTGTATAATTTAATCTATTTATAACTGCCCAGGATTTGTTTTCAGTTTTAAAGAGAATAAAAAATTAAGAAACCTTAAAAATGATACAGAATCTCAAAATGAGATGGCACGAAATTCCCCTGGTTTTTAAGTTTGTGAAAGTTTGTGAAAATCTATACTTATTTGTTCACATTTCCATATGCATATTATGCTTAAGTCAAAAATTAAGAAATTCAAATGAAATAATAGTGTTTGATTTTAGCATATGCTTTGGTCTTTTGCTCTTACCCTTCAGAAGACAAACGATCTCAGGAGACTAAAAGAAGTTTTAGTGAATGTGAGTGCTGACTAAATGCCAGAAAACACATTGTTTAGAGACATTATTAAAATTCGTGCAATTTAAATGTGAATGTTTTAAGCATGACCTTATGGCACAGAAAAAATGCTCTATTTGCTTCCAATATGTAAATTTTAAATTTACATACCTATATCCTAGTATTTTCCTTATAAAAAGTTAAATTAATATACGAAGTATTTTACATTTCCACTGCACTTTTTCGTGCAATATTACCATGTGCCCCTTTCAACTCACTGCTAGATGGATGTAATAAACAATTACATTGATGTCTGCTCGTGACGCCAACTCTAGGTTTCACGTGGTGCACGAAACTTCAGGAACACAAATATTGCAAAATGTAGTACTTCACAAGTCATATATTTTGACTTAACAGAATTATATTCATGTTCTAATATTACTTCTTTGAATTTTCTTTGAACAAAATGCTATTTGTGTGAAAATGTGAAGTTTACATTTTTAATCATCCATAATATAAAAATATTACAAATAGTTTAAGTTACAAATATGACCTAATTTGCCAAGTATACTTTCTTCTTATCTATGGCTATCACACTGAAAGTGAGAAGCATTTTAAATGGTTTTTGTGAAACTTTGGCATATATGATTTTTTTTTATTGCATCAAAGTTTGGCTTTATTCATGTATTTTTTTGTAGTTTTTGAAGAGCCAAATGTTTTTATTAAGCCATGTACATTCCATTTTGTTGTGAAAAAACAACCATGTAAAGCTACCTAGAATCACCTGAGTTCATGAAGTCCCTTCAGCTAGTGTCCCAACATTATTTGTAAAAAGAAAAAAATACACACACAGCCAAAATGGGTTAATTTCCCTGTGTCACTAATATATTAAATGTTATTTTAGTTCTATTGATTTTCTCCATAGCCAGGACTTCAAGAGATAGTATTTGATCTCAAAACTGCATGCATGACCTTAGATTTAGCTCCAGGGCTTCCACCTCGGCTGTCTGCAGATCTCCTCTGGCTTGAGGAAAAGATGTCCTGCCTGGATTTTCTTTCCACTGTTGTGAGTCACAGTCAAATATTTTATGAATCATTACTTTTTAGTGATCCTTAATTCCTTTTGTTCTTAACTATTTCCTACTTTGGAGCATATAATAAAGGGTGAACAGCGAAGATGTAGTTTTCTATCTTCCTTTCTCTTCTCTATGCAAGTCTCTGTTGGCAGCCAGTGACAGGAACAGAACAAAGATGATAAAGATATAGTTTATAGCATCAATGAGTTTATAAGCTATGGCCAGGGTTGGCTGCTGTAGGAGGAGATTTGGATCTAAAGAACAGTTGCAGAATGCCATAACAATGATTAAATTAATGTATTTTCCCATGTAATGACAAAAATGAACTATGAAAGCTAGCAATCTTCCCCCTCAAAATGTACTCAAACGTGAAGTTATAGTACTTTCTAAATCTCACATTTGTGTATAGTTTGTTATTCAAAAATGAAGCCATGATGCCTACTCTGTAGTGGGTTCTTAGATTGTAACCCTTATTTCTAATAATAGTCTTACAGGGGGGGATAGTTCAGTAGAATAAGCACTTGCCTGACAAGCGCAAGGGTCTAAGTTCAATACCCAGGTTCCACCAAAAAAAAAAAAAAAAACAATAAGCATTCTTACTAGATAAGCAAACCAGCAGAGTCAGAGCATGGGTGAGAACTACACAAGGGGCTCTTGAGTGCTCTTCAGAGTATTCTGGAGGCAGCCTGCATCCTTCAGAATAGCTTATAGTGAGAAATAACATTAACAATGTAAAATGATTTTGCTGAAGATTAGAATGTATATTAATGCAAAATATATATGTTTAAATGTTACTTCAAGCACAAATTAATTGCAGATTGCTTCATAACTTTACAGGAGAGGGGTATACTTCTTTCTATTCTGGGTAGGAGTATTTTACATATGTAGTCAAGTTGTTGCTCAGATGCCTTGGCTTCCTGGTGATTAACAAATGCAGGAAAAAATCATGAACATTGCTTGGCACTGTGTGCATGCTGTCTCAATTTAGCTACACTTTCGATTTGGACTATATTTTTAAAATTCAGCCATGCAAAGCTAATATTTTTCTTGCCACATTGTGTAAGGGTCATGCTTATAATTAATGAACAAATCAAGATAACTCATACTAAGTTATAACCATGACATATATGCAAATTTGAATTAAGTTATCCAAACATGTATTACAATAAAATAATATGCATTATTTTGACAGCAAATGTTACTTACATGTGCTATTTGCATTACTTATTTTTTTGGAATAAAATATGAAATGGTTGTTCTTGTTAAACTACCCCAATACTTTGACAGGGTAGGGTAGAATATGCAGCCTCTTTGTCCCTATCTTTTTTAACTTCCCATCTTCTGACTGGTCCTTAAAATTGGGATTCTGATTACTGGTTTGCTTGTCCCTGCCCCATCTACTTCCCTTTCTGTCCTATTCTTTTCACTACACCTAGGTAATTTCTCTCCCTATCAGTGGCTTCAGTTACCCTGATGCCCTGGGCATTTATTTTCAGTATAGATAGCTTTTTTAGTTCTCTCTTCAGAAACTACTAAACAGCTCTACCCAGATATTCTAGTCTCAAGAGCAAAGTATCCAGAATAGAAACTGTCACCTTGCTTTTCTATCTAACAATCTTTTAAGAAGGAGGGGGAAGGAGAAGAAGGAGGAAAAAGAGAGAAGGAAGAGGGGGATGAGAAGGAGGAACAGGAGGAGGAGGAAGAGGAGGTAGTGATAGAGAAGGAGGAGAAAAATAGTCATGTTCCCCTGTACCTTCAGCTAGAAACCCAGATTCTCTTCTCTGTGTCTCAACAGCCAGGTTTTGAGCCCATCCGTTTGATCCTCCACAGCTTGCCTAGTAAGTTCCGTTTTCATTGTGTGAGTTCAGCTGTCGCTCTTAGACTCATCTGCCCATTTAGTAAATATACATTAAATGTTTTCTCCATTGAAAAGTTCTCATCACCTTATCCCAATAATCTTTCATTTTTTCCCTCCAGTATCATCTCTACAATGGATAGAAATTTTTCTCCTTCTTGCCAGAGTAATGATTGTAAAATATAAATCTTATCCTGTTTCTTTCGTATTGAAAGTTTTCTGTCAGTTTTTCAGAGAGGAAACTACGACTCACATGAATTAAAAAGCAGGGAGAAATTGGTGCCAGGAAGTTGTTAAAATATTAATAATATTTTCAGCATCTAATCTCAATTAGAATTGATGTAAAATTAGAAAAAAATATTAAATCAGCTACCTTTCCATTTTATGGCAAAGGCCTATGCCAGAATAGCTTCAAATGGCAGCAGAGAAGCAGTAATTGATTTCTTCCTTTGTCCGTCCTCAATAATTGAGGAAAGATGAGGAGACATCTGTTCCCATACCTGTATATTTAAGTTTCTTACCTTTTTTGCCAAGTAACAGTGGGGGACTGGAGCATAGCATATTGCAGATATCAAGTATCTCTGAGGGAAAAACACACACACACACACACACACACACACACACACACACACACACACACACACGTGAAGGAAGCTGAGTCAGCAAGTATTCCCACTGTGCAGTGGGATTCCCTCCCTTTCACTTTGCTGTGAATGGCTGAAATGACATTGTAAGAAAGAAATGAAATTGACACAGAGTAATATTATAGTGATACATTTCAAACTTGTTCATGAAAGCCTCTATTTGTCAGTTTTAGCCCTATAAAAGTCTGGTACAGGTAATATGATCTGTCTGATAATATGCTGTAAAAGATTTCAAATGAACTGCTGTCTTACCTGCCCCAAGCCCCCAGAGGCTATGCAGGTACAGTATCTGGAGTATGAGGATATAAAATCTTCCTCCAAGTGAAAGTTAAATATGCAAGCAGATAAATTTGCAGTTGTTTTTATTGAAGCTGGCTCGGGCCTTGGGACTGTGATTAGTGGTGTGCTTGTCCCTGCCCCATCTACCTCCTGCAGGACCCTACTGCTGTCATCATGGAGAACTTGATTTTAGCACCATTAGCCTATTGGATAATGTTAATATCTGTCTGTGTGGCAAAACGAACTCTCTAGAATTCTGTTCCTAATTTTCTGTTTTGATTTGTTGCTTTACTCCACCGTTCCAGCGGCCCACGCTCCCCAGCCTCTGCTCTTCCTCGGCCTTACTACACGCACCCTCTGCCTGGGCGCCTGCTTGCCGCTTGCGCTTGCCTTCAAGAGAACGGCCTTTGCTTAACAGGCTCTTTCTTCGTGCTCCTCCTTTCCATCTCCAGACGCTCATCCCTCATCGTAGTTCACTTTGCGAAGCTTCGCTGCAGGATCACCATCTACTGAAACCTTTTCCTGTGCTTTAAATAAAATCTTATCCCAGGGCACACTGAATACGCCTAGGCATAAACTGTATTGTGCACTTATTTTCTGTTTCTTTTAACTACTGTAAATTTAAAATACAGAAGAATAGAAGGAACAGGCTAACTTACACTTACTCATATTCTTTTGCCTCTAGTCTTTCACTTTGAAGTTACTTATTTTAATCAGTTTGGTTTTTTATCTGTTCTTAAAGAAAATCACATATGGTGTAAAAATGAATTACGACTATTTTAAATAATTTGAACAGCTGAAAAATCAAAAGGATGAAAACGTTAAAACATTTAAAATTTTATTTTACAAAAATTAACATTAACACTTAAGAAAACTATTCCTCAGAAATAATAAGAGTAATACTAATAATAATATCTAAAATGTATTTTAAGTGTACAATACATTTACTGAGGGCTTAAGGACACCACTGGTGTTAACACATTTTAGATAGTGTTAATTATCTTCTTGCCATGCAGTATGAAGATCTTTATACCTGTGTACTTTCATCTCTCTTTTCTGACTATTTTTCAGTTATATTATCAGTTGTGTATTGCTCATCTTTAAGTGCTTAGTTCCTTTGTAAAAACTTTTATTTTGAAATCAATTTATCTTCCAAGAAATGTTTGTGCAAGAAAACAAAAAGAAAAGTAGTGCAAGAAGTGCCTTACTTCTATTTTCTTCAGATGTTAGAGTTTGTAACACTTTTCTCATTTTATCCATTTAGCTATTGCTTTTTTTGCAAACATGAGCCCTCTAAAACCTCTAAGTTTCTCATTGTGTGTTTTTAAAAACTCAGATATTCTCTAATGCAAATATTATATAATTATCAAAACCAGGACATCAATACTGATTTATTAGTAAAAACCAAAGTGAAATTTCACCAGTTGTCCCAACAATGCCTTTTTCTGATGTATTAATCCAGTGTGTTTATTATCCTGGATCACGCAGCTTAGCAGTTAATAGACCTCAGTCTTGGTCATCCATGACCATCTTTTTGAAACTCATAGGCCAGTTATTTGGCAAACTATTCAGCATAGCTCTGCATGTTACTGGGTACATACAAGATTTTCTGAAATTTGCCTTCCTGACTTTTAAAATTTTAAATTGAAATTCCCATTTCCTTGTCTTCTATGAGATGAACATGTTGGCTACTGAGGCAAAAGTTATGTTATTTTCCCTTCGTACCAGTGGTTTACAAACTCATCTGCACACTGCTTTCAATGTTAGATGGCTTTTATGCCACCCAAGACTTCAAAACCAGAGGAAAAGAGCACTCAGGTCAGGATACTCTTTACTCATGGTTGAGACAATTGGGCTCTTCATCTTCTTTAAGATCTTATTCAGTATACTGCATTTAGTCTGGAGGGTATCCTACACTTTGGATCTGTATTTACTTTCTTTTTATTAATTAAAAATTTTCATTATTGTATGTTTCCAATATAGAACAATGATGTTCTCTTTTAGTGTCTAGAACGTATCTTGATTATCTTTTTAATTTCTTAACTCCTTGGAAACTTTACTTAAAAAAATCCAATGAAACCTATCTCTAAATTTCATTTGTTTTTCAAAACCAGTGGTTTTCTTACTCTCCCATAAGATTAAGTGACTGTAATTACTCATTTACTTCTCATCCACAACACAGGTTTTCGTAGGTCTATCTTGCTCAGGTCTTATTATCTTCTTTGTCCCACTTCACGATCATGTTTCATTCCATGAGTGCTAGTTTTCAGAGTCATTGTCTTAATTTGTGTGCATTCCTTTGTTTTTCTACTGCTAATCATTTTTATTATCATCGTTGACTGTGTTTTTCTATATGGTGGAGTGTAGAGGAAGAACAGACGTTCTTAGATGAAATTTCAGCCCATCATCCTAACCCAGAAAATTATCTGCCTTTTTCTAATTACGGACTCTAAGCCCAGAAAGGTAGGTCCTTATTTTAGTTGAATCAGGGAATGACAGAGCTCCTAACACATGACAGGGTTTCACTAAATGTCTTTTGAGTGAATTGGGGATTTTAAAGCATGAGGAAAATTATAGAGGAATCTAGGAAATGATTTTTTTAAGCCTGCTTAAATAATTTTCACTAAATTCTAGCTTTTCGCACATCTGTTTCCCGGTTACTCACTTGTCAGGCCAGTAGACAGAAAGTAGATCTAAAGGCTCACCCTTTATCAATTATTCTCACCCCTACTAATTGGAAGCTCTGGTTTTGCCTCCTCAGAAACATCCCTTAGGATTCAGAGTCCCACTGATAACTTCCACAATAAACAAATACACCTTCAGCACAAAGATTATGTAAAAAGAACCAACAATTTTAATTTTGTTAAAACTTATTTTATGATGAAAAGTTGATGAAAGGAAAAAAAAAAAAAAAAAAAAAAAAAAAACCACAGTCGGCTCCAAATCCGTACCGCAGTGTTCCTTTTAAAGGATTATTCATTGGCATAGGATGTTCCAGTGTGAGTAAATAAAACTACTTGTTCTTTTCTTGTGTATCTTTGAGAGCAAATAAAGAAAAAGAAATGGTCTTCAGCTTTTTTTGTGGACATGCGGACAGCGTCTGGGCCCAGTCCCAGGAGGCACCCATGGGAGCCTCTCCGCAGGCCTCTGCCCTGTCTGCTCGGCAGCCCGGCTTCCTGTCATCTGTCGGCCTCCCGCTTTAGTCTGTCTCCACAAAATATTTCTTGAATTTTTAAAAATTTTCCTTTTATTCGGTTCTAAAACTCTTTTATCTTTTGTCTCTGGCAGCTTTGAAAGGCACTACTTTCTCAAAAGCATTTAAAAGTTTTTAATGAGGAAGTCTTGTTAAAATTAAATAAATGTATAAACATGAGATCTCTAGAAAAAGAGATTGATGCCAAACTGCTAAAGATAAATGTTTTTCATGATTTTAAATTTAAAAATGGTCAATGAATCCAACTGTTGGTGGTGGAAAATTGTTTAGAAAAAGACAGGACACTGGAGCATGCCCAGCGAACTTACTGGCCCATAATCATCAAAAGTGAATAGATGCACAACCTGAGCTAATTCACAGTTCAGAAGTCATTTTTATGGAGCTGGTAATAATACTACTGAATAAGTGAAAATAAGGAAGTGGGTAATCATTATAAAGTCATCAAAATTTAAAAAATAGATTGGAATTTATTTAACACGTGAAAATGATGAATGGACCCCACACTTTAGATCCTGTCTGACTGCGTAGTTAGTTTTTCTGAGGTCCCTCGTCTGTGTCCCTCTTCTTGCCCGACCTCCTCTGATAGGATGCTCCGGGCTGAGTCCTAGGTGCTCTTTTCTCTCCACAACCATTATCATCTGGTATTAATGACATTGTCCATTCAGCCATTATCTGCATCTCTCCACTGGACAACCATTTCCTGCTGTCCCCATTCCCAGCTCAGCTGCCCAGTACCCATCCCACCCTTATCACGTGCAATCCTGTCTATGCCTCCTTGACCCAATTTACATATAGCTTTATCATCTCAACTAAATGATGCTTCTTGGTAGTGGCTTAGTCCGAAAATCTGGATAGCATCCTTAACTGCTTTCTTTCTCCAATATCCCATATCCAAAGGGTTAGTTCAAAAATACAGCCAGAATCTGCACCTACTTATATCTACACTGCCTGCTTTGTAGGCAAAGGCATTCACTACCAGCTCTGACCTAACTTATCACAAAACACTCTAATTTCTCTTCTACCCATAACCTAAAAGGCCAGAACACATTGGCAAGACAGCTATTCTTTCAAAAAGTGAAAATTAGAGAGAGACAGAGAGAGAGAGAGAATGAGAGATAATGAATTTATTATCTTAATTTAACCATTCTACAAACATTCTAGTGTGTGTGTGTGTGTGTGTGTGTGTGTGTGTGTGTGTGTGTGTGTGTGTGCCCCTTTACCATAAATACAGCTGTCTCTCTATTTAAAAGGGACTGATCTGAGGATTCTCCCATCCTCAAAGATGTGAACCCTCAAGCCTTTATTGGTATATTACTGTTATGTAACCTATACACACTTTCCTATACACTTTATTTTTGAAAACTCTTCAGAGAATATGAAGTAATGATAACAGAAACTAAAAGGATACAGGATTTCACTAAACAAAATAATACGAATTTGACAGTATTTGTTGTATTGTACAGGGTTATCTGCAAATTAGTTGTTTACATTACAAGGTATATGTATGAACAATTGGAAAAAATGCTATAAGAAGTTAAAAAGAGAAAAAATAAGCATCAACTGCTTTTCATAGACCAGCAGAAATCTGCAGAACAATAATCCAATCCATTCTGCACACTATATAGACACATTTCTCTCCCTCATTTCCTGTCCCGCATATTTCAAATTCTCTCTGAATTACTAACACCTGATGCAATGTAAATATTACATAAATGTTGTTGAATTATTTTATTTAGAAAACAATGATAAAAATGACTGTACATATTCAGTTCAGATTTGTTATATGAATATTTTTGATCTGTGGTTTATTGAATATGGGAACCTGGATCCTATATATATGGATTGTCAACTGTATGTATAATTTTTTTATTTTCTAACTTGAGAAACGAATACATTTTTAAATTTAAAAAAATGAACTGTCAAAGATGTCAACATTTTGTCCTAGCAACAGAAAATCATGCAAGTATGCATACAGGATGGCTGAGGTGATTGTACTAGTAACTTCCATTAGTTTTTTTTTTTTTTTAAATAGCAGGTAACGTTTAGAATTTTCACCTTGAAAAACTCTATGCTGGTATTTGCAGTCTGAGCAACTACATAAAGGACAGCAATATGTAATACAAAACCCATGGTTGAATACCTCTCATCTTGGTCTTCTAAGTATATACGCTCTCTAATGTCTTATCAATTGTCATACTTTCTTTAAAATTTTTTTTAAAGCCAAGAAAAAAATTAAGATTTCTTGAAAGTGTTAATATTCACTTATTTGTCCAAGTTTGCATAGCTATATCTGTTAATCTGAGTAACAGATTTGCCATTAAAAATAGATAATGTAACAGCCATTGTTAATTAACTCGTTTTGAAAATCTGTAACATATGTATTGTTGTATGTTACCCTGTTTCTATCATTTTTTCCTATTTGTTTTTGCTTCTATTTTTACTCTTGAAAATAAAATACAATTAAATTTAAAGAAAAAACATTCTATCCTAGAAAAACATGGCTATGTGGCATCATACGGCATATTGAATTTTGCAATTATGTTTACTGATCTTGATAAGAGGAATTTATTTCAGATTATCTTGATGTGCCTAACATAATTACAAAGGTCCTTACAGGAGGCAGACAAAGGGCTCCGCATGAGAAAAGGCCATGTGGGGGAAATAGAAATTGCAGTGATCATGAGTGAAAGGGTGCCAGAAGCTGCTAGAAGTTGGAGACCCAGGGCATAATCCTCTGGAGCCTCTACAGGTAACCAGTCCTGCCAACATCTTGATTTAAGTCCTGTGAAATGGATTTTGGGCTTCAAGAACTATAAAATGATGGATTTATGTCATTTTAAACCACAAAAGTAATAATTTGTTACAACAGCAGCAGGAAACTAATGTAAGATTAAAATGCATTCTACAAAGGCTTATACAATATCTAAAAATGAACTGCAAATACTGGGTGATAAAAAGTCAAATGTAGCATTTTCTCTTTGCTCCTTTCCTATAACATGTGGTAAAACTATTTTTTATTAATTATGCCATAAAGATTTGATGGTGTCCAACTTTTAGAATTGTTTCTTGTTGCTGTTTAGAGTTCTATGTATGGATACACAAGAGTGTGAAATTCTCTGTAGCACTCTGTAACATAAATCAAATTTGTTGTTTTTAATAATACTTCTGATGTAATTACATCTTATTGGCTTTATTAAAGAGAGCCCCTTCATTGTGAAAGCAGGATGTTATTTGAAATGTTAGTGTCCCTGATCAAGATGTTTGCTACATTAAAGAAAAGTATCCATTCCCAGAGTGTTTTCACACCTGAAAATTACCCCAATTTGTTTTGCAAATCTGTGTTATGCAAATCGCAAAATCATTCACTAAAGGAAGGCCTCCTAACCAAGCATTTTCCAAAGGGCTTAAAGATTAGCTACAGAGGTCAGTTCCTCAAATGTCAATACAAGCACACATCCATATAATCTCTTGAGGTTAGCTACTTAACAGAAACTCCACTATAGAATATATTTTGAAATATTAACTTGACAAAGAATACTCTCAACAATATGATGTTAGATAGAATTTTTTTCTTTCTTAAAGGGTGTTGATTTTATATCTTTGGAGTTCTTCAGGTGGATGTCAAGGTTAAGTGTGTGAATCAGAGCTAGACTACCTGGATTGAATCTAGCTCAAGATTAATTAGTTAATCTATCTGATTCAGTAGTAAAATGGGGAACATTATAATAGCTAGTTAATATGATAATTTTGAAAGTGAATTAAGCTAAAGCACGAAAAATATCTATTGGTAACGTGTAGCCTAGTACCAGTAACCCTCAATCACCATTAACCTTAAATTACAGTCAAATGTCTGAGAAAATAAAATAATAGTCAAGCCATCCTATATATACTCAGATTATAGCTTCTGTTTTGTAGTCAGCAAATATTTATTTGTGTTTGCTATTTTCTGGGCAATAAAATATCAGTACAATTTATTAATTAATCTCTCTCAGGTTTATTTTTGATAGTTTATCAGATATTCTACAACCCTCCCAGTTAAATTTATTGTCACTATATGAAACATCAGTAATCACAAAATTTAACACGAAGTTCAGCAGTAGTACTAACAGCTTATCATGTTTAAAAAGAGCAGTCAATCCTACACCTGACTATGAGCTCATAAGCCTTAAAATTACAAACAAGAAAGAGATGGTGAAGTATTTGATAAACTTAAGCAGAATGAAGGACAAAGAACAAATAAGTTCACATATTTAACACATATTACGCATAAAGATACCTGATGATTGAAGACAGCTTTTGACAATCAAAGCAAAAAGGAAAAAAGAAATGCTAAAAGTCAGTTTTTGCACTCCTCCTCTTGCACAGGGTCCAGCATGTTCAACTAGACTGCCACATTCCTGTGGAAACATGTTAAACATATGAAGCAGCCAGAGATAACTTTGACAGCTATAGTGGTTATCAGTTTTTCAGCTTGGTTGAAGGAAATGTCTGGGAAATCATTATTCACTTTTCAGTATCAATCTGTATTATTTTACCCCTTCCAGCCAGATGGATTTCAGGCAACAGCCAATTTCAGGCATTTACTCATCGCTCAGAATAGATTTCAGAAATCTTTATACTGAGATCCCTCCAGATTTCACTCTGTACTGTTTTCCATTAATTTGCTCATAGTTCAAGCCACAGAGATGCTGTCCTGGCCACTGTTCCTGTCATGTCCTTGCCACACTTGGGGCATGAGAACACTAGGTCCTGGTATTCTTTTCTAGGCCACCTACTTTCATCCTTTCTGCAGTAGGAAAACAACTCAAGAATAGTAAGGAGACTGGAGCAGAGACCTTAGTCTCCTAATATACATTCTTTGCTTTCTCCCCTTGAGTGATACAACTTTCATACTTAGCTTGACATGCAGGTATCTAATGAGAGAATACGTGTTCCAGCTTCATCAGACTCCAAGGTCACCGTATGACATCTTAATGAGATGTTACAAATTTATGTTTACAACTTGGAACATTATCTTTAAAAATGAAATTGCTGTCTTTTCAGACTTGAATGCCACTAGTGAGCCACCTTCAGTTGTGCAGACAGGGGTAACACAGCAGCTGTGAAGGAATAGGAAGCAAAAAACCCAACATGATATGGAGTCAGCAACTTGCCCTGGATGGTTGTCCTGCGTCTGGACTAAGGGAATCAGACTTCTATCTTCTTGGCCTTTCTGCACTCCTGATTTCCTGTGCACTTGAGCTTGTGCAGTGACCAGAGTGTAAGTCAGTCACTAGCTACAGGTAGGTTACCACTGTAACAAAATAGATGGCATTGGCTCAGCAGTGACCGGCCAAGCACCAACCAATAGACACCACAAATGGGAAAGTTAGTGCTATTTGTTACACAATGACTATTTGTTACTTTATTTTAGTAACTCAGAAGACTACATCACCGCCTGACTGCATCACTACAGAAAATAATGAAAAAGGTCTAATGATTAAATTAATGTGCTAACATGTTTTCCTGTTTGTAAGAAGCAATGGCCTACCTTGGTTGAAAGTAAGGAGCCTAGTTTAAAAAAGTTGAATATCTTTATTTGAATTTTTTACTTGTTTTTCTCCCCCCAAAATGATACAAGTAGATTAGATGAACTATCTTTAAGAATATTAAATAAATGAGTTATGGGAGACTTAAAAATTTGTGCAAATGAAAATTTTAGTGTGAGTTCTCCTGTGGAACTTGCTTTTTAAAATTATTATTATTATTATTATTATTATTATTATTATTGTAATCTTTTTAGTTATTTATTTGGTTCAGGGTTGCACTACAGAGCTCAGACTCATAGTGATCCTCCTGTCTCAGCCTTCCCAGTGCTGGCTTTATAGGCATGTGCCACCATGCCCAGACTCTTTGGCTGGCCTGGCATTAGTAGCAGAGATCAAATCCTGGTCCTTGCACTTGGCAGGCAGGTGCTTAGAACACGGAGCTATCTCCCCAGCTCTCCTAAGGGACTTTTTAATGACAAAGAAGTGTTGCTAGAAGTGTAATTTCAATGAAACCAGTGTGATTCGCAGCAGAACCTAGTTTTTGTTTCAGTTTGATTTATTTCTTTTGCTTTGCTTTGTTTTAAGCTCTCAATAAGTCCTAGATCAATCCCCTCGTCTCTAACACACTGCCGGAAGAAAATGGGCTTACAATTCAGATCATAGAAGAATAATAAATAGAGGACCTGGGTCCCTGGTTGAAATGGAGGTACGATTCTCAGATGCAGAACACACAATTAAGATAAATTTCCACTGTGCATGAACCACTGTATTCATTTCTATGAATTTTAATACATGTTAAATTTTAAAACCATCATTACAATCAGTACACAAGTGAATTCATCAGTGAAACCATCTGGTTCTGGAGATTATTTTTCTGGAATGATTTTAAGCCACTAATGCAATTGTTTCAGTAATGTTGCAATGTTGTGTGTTATGTATTTCACTTTTTGTCGTTAGCAGATTTTTATTTTCAAAGGATTGATCCATATCATTAAAATGGTGAAATTCATAGTCATCATGCTGTTGAAATATTCCTGAATATCCGACCATGTATTTGGATAAGTAGTGACAGTCTCTGCTTTTGTTCCTGATGTTCATGTTTGTTTTATCTCTCTGTGTTTGTCTCTCCATCTCTCCACCCCTTCATCCCTCCTCCCTGCCACCTCTCCAATTATTCAGTTGTACGCAAGTTTTATAAAACTTTTATTGATTTTCAAAATTTTGAGTCTAATCTTTTAACTAATTTTTGCTCCTTTTTCAAATGTAAATGTCATTTAACTATTATCTCCTTCCTTTTTGTACCTTGTTTTTATTTTCTTGTTCTTATCCCTTTTTATTTTTCCATTTGCTACTGGGGTAACATTGCTGACATTAGATTTTTTTTGATATACACATTTAATGTTACAAATTTTCTTCTAGTACTCTGAGATTTCTTACTTGACCATGGATTAGAAATTTTGAAACGTTTTTACTGATTTGTCCTGAAATTCACAAGCTTCACTGCTATTTCCATTCAATTTTATTTGTGATTATTACTTTTAAAGCTAAAATATACATTGAGTTGTATTTATATCCTCTATTTCTTTGCCAAGACTCTACATGTCTACTTACTTCAAGAGTACTGACAAGTATTACCGGCAGCACATGATAACAGTACTTTAATATCATTCTCTGATAATCTCAGTGCCTCTGCTTTGTTATGGATAGTGGTGGTTGATTTTCTCTTTGCTTGTGAGCTGGTGTAGTCTTTATTCTGTAAACTGAGTGACTTTATGCCTCTCCAAGGCATTTGTAATAGTGTGCTCGGGTTTCTTTCTCTTGTTCGGTTCTTGCACAAATATGGGAATTCTGGTATTTTTATTTCAGTCAACAACCAAATAATGTTCAAGTCCTTCAAGTGTAGGCTTTGATTTCAAGACCAACTTGATTGTGGCATTATTCAGAACTCTTCCCCTGTGAATGTCCCTCAGCTTCCTTTTTAAGATCTAAGAATTTACTGCACATTAGATTAGTTCCCAAAGACTTTGGGCATGCTAACTAGACTTGGGTTGATACCCAGAGTTCTGGAACAATCCCAGGAAGTTGTAAACAAATTGATGAACTTACTTTCCCAAGCTACTGACACTCCATGATGTCTGCTGCACTTGCTACAACTTTGAATTTCCTTTTGGTGGATCCATCCTGAAAGCACACAGATCAGTCATCCTAGTCTTTTCTATTCTTCCATCATTGTGACCAAGTTTAAGGCCAAGTTACCAAGAAGAAAAGAATGACGTGTTTCCCTACTGTTTTGGAGACTGTAACCCTACCAGTCACAAATGATTCCCTTTTCTAAAAATTTTGACTCACTGGGCTTCATCTTCACCAAAATATTACAAGAATTTTTTACAAGATTTACAAATATTACAAGAAAATTTTTAATTTTGTTTTCTAAAGGATTTTTGTTTTCTGGAATTTACATATCGTGCTTTAGCAATCATATACCAAGAAATTTTATTACTGAAAAGATAACCCTTCCTTCATATAAAAATCTCACAACCCTTTATTTTGCTCTTTACTTATATTTTGAGTTTATCATATAGGAGAAGCCATGCAAGGTGATGCACACATGTATCAACTCCCCATGAGGAATGTAGTCATTATGCAATGCAAGGATGTATCAATAAAAAAGAAAATTTAAAAAAAGAAGACACAATCAGATGAACAAAACAAGTTACATTTAGAAAGGTCCACCAGGGAGATGGCTCAGTAAAAAAAGTGCTTCCCCGGCAAGTGTAAGGGCCAAAAACAAACAAACAAACAAAAAAACAACAGTAAGGTCCGTTTGGGCAGGCCAGATAGCTCAGTGGACTGAGAGCCTGCTTTGGCAAGGGCAGGCACAGAGGTTCGATCCCCAGTCCTACAGGCTGCACCAGCCCTGCGCCCAGGGCACACTGAGCCAGCAAACGAGTCCAGGTGCAGGCCTGTAATCCCAGCACTAGGGAGGCTGAAAACAGGAAGATCACTAATGGCCTCAGGTGCATAACGAGACCTTGTACCAAATACATAAATGGATTTATATATAAAAGGTCCATTTCTTGAAGTGCAGCCTTAAACAGAGAAGCAACATCTGTGAACACAAGAAGAATGGAGTCAGGGAAGGTCGAGTCAAGAGTGCATTTGAGCTGTGATAGAAGGGGTAGAACATCGAAAACGAAGCTCTGCTACAGGAAAATCAAAACCTTGCCTCAGAGTACAAAGGTTATGGAAGCCTGAGGTTGCCAAAAATAAATAAATTACTAAATGGTTAATATAATATCTTAATACATGAAACAGTTATGTTAAGAAAAGTTTTTTTATTATTTGCTTAAACATCTGCAAATTAGAATACTAAGTGGTAGACACATAGACAGTTATATGTTATACTTTGTAGTCGGCAAATTCCCCATATTAGGTAATGTAAAACTTCCAAAGTAAGAAGTTTAACCTAAAATAAAATGTGAATATAATATTCTGCATTCAGTGCCCCAACACCCTTTTATGTAGTTAATGCTCTCAGCCTTCTCTAACGTCTATTGTGTGTTCCCTTCTTCTCTCTCCTTATAGTTAATTAATTGCTAAAAAAATCAGCAGATTATATTTTAAGATGTTATTTCTCCCAGGCATATTTGCATTTCAATCAGTTCTTTTGTGAACTAAATTTTTTGGAACCCCGAGACATAAACCTTCACTGAAGAAACTGACAGGTCAAGGGGCGAGCATAGTTGAGGACTCAGTGTATTCTTAGCAGTGTTTCATGCTCTCTGGTCCACACATGAGAAAGGGGAAATCCTTTCACTCATCTCACATTGAAATGGGGCAAAAGAGGAATAAGAACTCAGAGCCTTATAATGAGGTGTTCTTCGATATTCTTGCTAAAAATTAGAGTTTGTTTTTTGGTCCTGGGTCTCACACTCAGGGCCTTGCACTTTTCAGGCAGGTGCTGTGCTGCTGAGCTTTATGCCTAGCCCTAAAAATTATTACTTAAGCAATTTTGCATCCCTATAAGTAGGGGGAAAGGTGAAGCAATTCGTATGTCAATTTACTGCTTCATTAAGTAAAGCTGCAATTTGAATTGTAAAACAAATGTGATCACTATGCAAGAATATTTACAGTATAAAAGAGCATATACATATTTTTATCTATATTTATTATAATAACATTAATACAATCAACTTGTTCTGTTTATGTAACCATGTTATTTAATTTTTCTATACAGCGATTGGAAAATTAAATTTAATTATGGTTATTTACTTTAATTATATTATTAAAATATTATAACGCTTTTTAAAACATAAGGACAAAATTATGTACACACAGGTATACATGTATATCTTCCAAACTTTAGTACATTTTTTTATAAATCCCATTGTATACCATTTAAATCAGAAAACAGATGAGTGGTTATATTCATATGATGCATAAGAATAAGATATTAAGTTATTAAGTAATATATATATTTATTCTCTATAAAATCTAAAGATTTATACTAATATCTTGCATTATCTTTATTAAAATGAAGATTTTTATCATAATGTTAGAGTTAATAGTTTTGAGTTAATAAAGGCACAAAAATTCACAAAGCAAAACCACGGAAAAAATTCATATTTAGGGTAATGTTCAGTTTTGCTCATCAAAGCAATGGCATGAGCCTACTGTCAAATGTAATTGAGCCTACAGTCTTCACTTACTTGAAGCAGTCTGTCCAATATTTAACCCTTGTATCATTTTGTATCAATAATCTTAATTTTTATTAAACTTCATTTCAGTGTTCTTATTCCCCTCCTCAAGTCCTAGCTTTGTAGAACGTTTTCATAGCATTATATTTTGAGTGCTACCTTCCACCCAGGGATCATGTCCTTTCTTGATCACACTGTGGAAGGAAGAAGGCCTTGCTCAGAATTTCTGCACTTCCGGCTCTGGCTCTCTTTGTCCGAGCACACCTGTTGGATGGGAGAGTCACTCACTTCGGTGTCTATCTGCGCATCCAGAATTGCCATCCTTATCAGGCTGTACAGCTGCATACACAGTCTGGCACAGATAAACTCAGAGCTCCATGGTCCAATGTACCCCAAACAAACCAGGATTAAGTATTCAGTAACATTGCCTAAAAGTAAGGCAGCACTACGAGTAAGAGAGAAGAATAATCACTTGTTGGTACTTGGTTAGCTTGACCTTTATTTTCCGGGAAAATTCAACATTTTTGAAAAATTCTCAATCATTCAGCAAAATAAAAACTTTTCTATTAGGTTCCTCCTCAGAGACACCTTGCTGACATCTGTGGCCACGCCGGCGGACCTCTCTCTCCATTGTCACCTTCATTGCTAAATGGTTCCTCTAAATATTTTCGTGTTCATGTTCTCCCTGTATCAGAGTTTGAGAAAATATGCTTTTGCCTATTTCATAATATGCCAGATCCTTAGAAGTACTTCCGTCATTGCTGTACCTCTCTCAGGTAGTTAGGTGGAAATATCTGGAATAGCGCCCTCCTCTGTCCTCGGTTGACTCGTCTGCGGTGTGCGGCTAGGGAAAACCACAGCCACGCTACTCTGCACAATGCATATGAACCATACATATAATCAACACAGTTCCTAATTTAATCTATGAAATATAATTTACTTTTCAGCATTCGGGGTTGTGATTTAGAAGGCATAAAATAAAACATAAAGTCTGTTTATGGCCTTCAGCACATAGTCCATCATGTGTACTCATCTAAAAGTAAATTGTGCTGAGGAAATTTATTTTTTTAGAGTAACAATGAACACACTTTAAATTCACCATATACTAGAAAATGTTTTGAACTTCGAGGTCTCAAAGGAACGGTGAGTTTTTCTACCTAGCTGTATATAAGAAAGAGAGAATATTAGTGGCAATGAAATGGCTTGCTGGAGGATAAAAGCCCCTATAACCAACAATTTTTATTAGTCCCTCTTCAGTATATTTACATAAGGGAGAAAGACAAAACAAAACTTAAAAAATATTGGAATAGCTCTAAGGCCCTCGGTTTATTAGTTTTTGAGATGCTTGTGTTTGTAGACACTACGCTACCCTGTTTGGATTACAGACCCAAACCACACACCCCACAATAGTTAACTGTGTGACGTGGGGCTGAACTACTGATGGGCTGATCTTGAGATGGAAATTTGAGAAGCATCACGTCAAATGTTAGCGAGTGTGCACATATTTAGTATAAAAGAATTGTGATTACACTTCACTCATCCTCTCCTACGGAGAACATTGAATTAGACTCTAAATTGGTTTCTATTATGTTTAAGACTCTAAGAGGCACTGGGGAAGATCATTAAGATGCTAGCATGAAGTGAAATCTGTGGGCAAATGTTCTATTTATTATAAAGTGTGGGTGACTTCAAAGCTGGCCCTAGGGTGGTGCCTATGGCAGCCTCCTGTAAGATGCAAATGCTGTCTCCTGTGAGTCCAGTGAAATAACCCTGCCTGCAGAACGGGGCTGTCATCACCTGCCCAAGACTCCTTCAGCAGGCCCTATTCACTCCATGGAAAATACAGAGACTCAAGAATAAAAAGTGACTCTGTGTTTGAACTCAAGATTCTTCTGTGTTTCTCCCTTCTTTCTACTCCCAGTCATAATTCGTTGTCCCTGCCTCTCCACAGTCCATACTGAAAACAACAACACCTTCTCTTTGTGTGTGCCCTGAAATAGTTTCTTCAGGAAGAGAAGGAAACTTGCTCCTCTGGGCTATAACCATGGGGCTCTGTGGTCAGGCACCACTGGCAGTTGTGTTTCATTTTTCCCTTTTTGCACATGAGTTTTGCTGTGATGTTTCTTGACTCTTATTCTTTCTCAAGGATTACAATGCCTATTTTAGCATAACATATTTTTAGCATGATATATTCTGTATACAAAAAAGAAGTGACACAGTGCTCAGCATCAATAATTAAACAGAATTCTTTGTCTACACACACACATGCCCCACAAATGAAAACCAAGAGACCCTAATTCCTATTCATGTTGACAGTACCTGGGATTGAGCTCCAGAGATTGACAATGTGTGTTTTTGTTTTTTTATTTTGAGACATCTTTTCTCTAAGTTGTTAAGTTGCTCCAACTAGGCTCCAGCTTTCAATCCTCCTGTCTCAGCCTCCCTGTGATGGGATTTACAGGCACACCACACCCCTTGATTGAGATGCTAGTTTTTCTATTTAAGGAATCCCCAGGGTTTTATCCAAGCCCAGTTTCCTCCATCACTGTTAACTCTGATTTTCTCAATTCAAATGAGTTTTACACATATTGTCTAAATAGTTCTGTGCAAAAACTTATGAATTAATAACATTCTTTTTCAAGGAGGATATAACGCATTAAAGAAAAATTATGCAAAAATTATAGCAGTATGATAAGGGCTATAAAAGAGAGGTACCAGAAGCAATAGTAGCATGGAGGAGGTATTTTCTCTAGTCTGGCTGGGATGGAGGATACAGGCAAGGAGGAAAACCTGTTATGGCTGAGTCCTATTTAGGGACTAACAGCAGTTTGTTAGATCAACAAAAAGGATGAGTGCAGAGGGAGAAGAGGAGGAAAGGAAAAAAGAAAAGGTGCAGAGCTCTATTAAATAACTTAAGTTGTAAAGACCCTAGTGTCTTTCCCCCCGGGAAAACTGGTTAATAACCAAGATATGTCAACATCTCTAAACCTTGGTGTGTGTGAATGTGTAAGACTATGTGCGCGTGCGCGTGTGTGTGTGTGTGTGTGTGTGTATACACATGGACAAGCTAGTGTCAGCCTTGATTGGTATCTTCCTAGCCTCCTCAGCTTACTTCATTGTGCTAGTGGGAAGATCCCTGAGGAAGGACGTGCAAACAGAAGAAGAAATTGAGAAGGATGCTGGAGGTATAAAGGAGCAGGAGCCCAGAAAGAGCGTGTGGAACTTCCGCTGAGTCAAGCATGAAACTTCCATAGTCACATCATATGTGAAAATATGTCATTTTTTTTCCAACAAAAAAACTCAGAAAAGTTTAATATTTTCCCCACGGTGAAGGCAAGTGGCAAATCCTGACTTTAAAGCTAGTTCTTTCTTTTTCTTTTTTTTTTTTTTTTTTTTCTGTATTTTAGGGAAGGGTCTGCAGCGTACTCAGGGTCTCACTGCTAGATCAGACTCACAGTGATACTCATGTTTACCACCTCCCAAGTGCTGGGATTACAGATGCGCACCACTACACCTAGTCTCAATCGCTGTCTCAACTGCCCCAGGGGCAGGGCCGGCATGGCAGGCCCGGGGATTGACCCCCAGGCCCCTGCTTCTGCTTGCAGGCACTTTAATCCACCCTGCTAGTTCTTTCTTCATTCAAGTTCTGACTCTTTATACCTCTATATGGAAAGTAGCAAATATTCTGGAAGTACATGGTCTTCAGTCTAGAATCATACTTGAATTTCTTCTGAAAATTCCACTTAGACTTGGGCCCGATATTTATGTAATGAAGAGACAGGGCAAGAGTAGAAGTCACTGAAAGCTATTACCATGGAATGGGTTAACCAGATGCTGGGGCTTCCTCTGAGGAGTTCTCTATCTACATGGAGCATGCTTCTCCCCACTACAGAACAAGAAAAGCAGATGGACAGAAAGCCCAAATTTCAAGATTTAGAAAAATCATGTGAGAGACTAACATCTCTGGTCCCCTCTTACAATTAGCACTATGCACTTAGGAATTGCTGTGTGTTTAGTACTAGATAAATGTCATTTGGTAAAATAGAAAGGGTAAGAGAGGTCATGGAAGAGGAACTAGACAAAAACACAAAGAACACCTCTGTTACGCCTGGGAATTTTACAGTTCAAACAAGGTGCATAGTAAGTCATGAAGCTGCAGGCATTAGCCTATCTTCCAGGTATCTGTCCGTCCCCTTCCAGTCTCCTTATTATAATAAGAGGCAGACCTCTCAGTGACTTGTCCTTATTCTCTCTGCCTTTCATTGCTCACCAACACTTGGATAATTTTTGTAATAGTAATCGTTTAATTTTCCTGTTGACAAATATTTGTCTTTCAAAATATTTTCAACAGTCTAAAAAGTTATAGTCCATCATTGATATTCCCAAAATTCAGTATATTATGCAAAACTAGTGAACATGTAAGTGCAAGATTCAAAGCCAGGAGATAAAAATCAACCAACAAAACATGCCTTGAAATTACAGATAGAATGGGAGCAACAGATGATGAAAATAAATGCTGTTACTGAAAATATAGCCAAGGATTAACAGAAAAGCAGACATAATTATGAAACTATAAAAGAGAAACAAATGAAACATCTAAATCAAAACATATAGTTGCTCAAATAAAAAATTGACTTGTGGATATAAGATTAGAAAACAAACAAAACTTATTTAACAGATTAGTATATACATTAAAATATTTTCAAAACAATGGAATAGGTAATTTGGAGAAACATACAACCTCTCTCCACTTTCTACATAGCTATCTTTCATTTTGCTTGTCACTTTCATATATGTACTCAGATCTCATGTAAGAGAAACCATGTAATATTTAACTTGTACTATGAGTTTCTCTTAGTTCACTGAAAAGATAGTTTTGTGCTAACAAATTTGTTTTTTCTTTATATGAGTGAATCTTTTAGTTGATGCTATGTACTCTGAGGACATTGAAGATAATGTTACACAGTGTATTAACTATTATTATTCTCTTATTTTGCTATGAAATTTCATTTTATTTTTTTTCATAAAATAAAATACTGGTTAACATAAGTCAATAAAAATCATTTGACTGAACTAGAAAGAAAGGACGACTAAGAAAAACATAAATAGGATCACACTTACCTATGTCATAGTAGGAAGAAATGGATTACTAATGCAATAGATACCTCAGAAGAACAGAAAAGAGGACAAGGCAGAAGCAAATTTAAAAAGCAATAACATGAATATTTCTATAATTGATGAAAATGTTTAAGTAAGAGTTAAGAAGTCAATGAAGCACAAATATAATAAGTACAAAGAAAAGCATATCAAGACCTGTCACACTGAAACTGCTCATTTTTTATTACTTCTACTTCATGGGTACTTTAGGTACTACAGGCACATTTATATCCTGATACAACTGCTGGCTAATGAAGGTGGGTAGTTATACTATTATTTAAAAATTACTACATGAGAAGGATTAAAATATATTACTAATATCCAAAAATGGTCTAACTAAGTCCATACTAAAAGAATCCTCTGTCCAATTTTCCTCCTAATGTCTGCCCCAATGTCACCCAGACACTAGGGACGTTGTGATGGAGGGAGAGCATGGGAAGACATTGTGTTAACTCCTTGTATCTAAATGCTTATTTTTTTTTAATTTACAGAATATTTATCCATTTCATATGTTACTAGGACTTCTCCTGAATTCAATATGAACTTCAGATAGGAAGATACCGATGGCTGGATTTCAACGGTTTTCTGATAACTGATCTGTGGAAATGAAAGCAAAGTTCATCAGGAAAGAAGAGATGATGAATTACAGTACCGGCTCATGCCAGATCAGAAAATGACTACAGGACAAACACTGTTCCCCAAATATCAAAAAATAAATATAACAAAACTTACATGAACAGGCTCAACTTTGTTTTAGAAATGTAATCAAAATTGAGTTATATCTTTCTCAAAAAAAAAAAATCTAAAAATTTGGAATTGGCCATAGAAAACTTGAGAAAAACTCATCCTACTGACACAGGAAGAATAACAGCAAATGAGAAAGAAAGAGAAAAAGAGAGAGAGAAAGAAGAGAGGGAGGGTAAGCAAAAAGAAAGGTAGAGGAAGCAGAGAAGGGAGGGAAACTGCAGAAAATATGATAAAGACACAAAAGATAGAAAATCGGTACAATTCTAACATTTCTTTAACTTCCTTTCTAATCCCTCCAATAAATTGAACTATTAAAATAAATGCAATAAATACATGTGGTAAAAGATATTATTTGCTCATAATTTGATATCTCAAGGTTTTCACAAAATTAGTGAACTTAGTACTTACAAATGTCATGCATATTGGCTGAAAACCAGAAATAAAATTTTAAAAATTGTTACTATCATTGCATCATTTTATAAAAATCCCTAAAACTGCTCCCTTGTGCCATTATTCACATATGGATTTTTAACAATAAAATATAATTTTATTTACTATTATGAAGAAAAGCTACTAATACTTAGGCATGTAATTATCAAATAAAACAAGCTCACATTCACTGATTCATATTAAATGCATGTCATTATTGAGCCAACACTTAAAACTAGTTGTCAAAATACAGACAAAAGTATAGCTGAAGAATTATTTAATGTCAATGTTATGTGATACGTAACAGTACATAATTTTAGCAGTCCTTGGTAGAAATGTAAAAAAAGGTATTTTGAAAAATTGAGTGTAGAGAATAGAATTACAGAGTCAGCTAAGTTTACATTTGCCTCAGCGTGGACATGGATTTAAACTGTCTTATCTGTATTTAAAAATGAATAAAACAAAGTGTATTTGTCTCACACCACAGCTTTCATCAAAGAACTGAACTGATAGATGAAACTACCTGAAAATGCTTTCACCCTGGTACTTCTCAGGAAGCCACTGAATGCACTGGTATGCTCTTCTGCAATGGCAAACAGAAACACTGAAATGACTCCCAGATTTCAGAGGCAGATTTATTTAACATCATACAGGCACTGAGTAGGAATCAACTGCTTCTTAAAATGTGAGCTTTACCTGATCTCTGGTGGGGTGTGGCTTACATAGTTTGAGCAAGCAGGACATACCCCCGCAGAGTAGCTTGTCAATCAGGGATTGGTTCCTACACTGTGCATCACAGTGAACAGTCATGTTTTTAAAGAAACAAAATCAAAAGAAACAGTAACTGTAACTATTACCTGGGCAATAAACAGACCGAAACATGCTGGCTAAGGGTATATTCTGCTAAGTTGCCCCTATCTTCTAGTTTTCCTTGCAGATCTTGGCTGGGCATGCTATATGTGATCTTTTGAGACAAGGCCCAACTAGAAGCAGTTCTGTAATAACTACTCTGGCAAGGGAGTGAAAGTTAATCTGATCTAGGAGATTGTCCAGTATGCCTCAGAGTTCATCAAATCCTATCATTTGTAAGGGTTTTACTGGTTATTTTCTATTCATTCAGGGCAGTCATCCATAAAGCTAAGTCAAAGCAAGGCCTGGGGAAGCAGCCTGAAAAAACACAAAAATCAAGGAGACTTGGTATGGAGCAATCCCATGAACGGTGCCCTCAGGCTTCAGCTGTGCATGGACTGCTCAGTGTCTGAGTGACCAGAGCAGAGCTTTGCGTGTGTCATCTCCTCAGAGTGAGCAGTTTGGTCCAGATAAATTCTCCAGTGGGTCTAAAGTTAAATTTCTGAAACATTAAGAGCTGTTAATATGGATTATGCAGAAGTGTCTGTGAGTATATCTTCTCATTTAGCTAACCTGTTTGCAAGCTGTTCCTGAAGGGAACTCTTTTAGAACCTATGACCTGAATGCTGTATGTAATTTTTATTTAATCTTTAATAGTTCTGCCAGTTGGGATTGGCCTTGCTACACTTGCAGGCCTGTATTCACTGACAATAGTCAAGAGGAGACCATATTGAAGGATGATGTCTCACAGCACGACACTGTAAACTTCTGTTGTATTGGTCAGCCTAGGTAGATACAGATGATCACTAAGTCAGGCCAGGTGCAGATACAGAAGCTTGAGCTGACTGCAGGGGACATAGTGCTAGCACTATGGTTGGAGCTTCCAGAACAAGTAAGGGCAGGTCTGACTCTGATTAAGATGAATCTTCTGGGAATGCCAGGTAAATTTCTTCTGGCTAGCGTTATTGTTTCTCCTGATCAGATACCTGGAAGGAGCTTAGGCCTGTGGAATGGATTTTTTTGAGTGCAGGTTTGGCCAAAATAGCTTTATCTAAGATGGCCATAGCATATCTAGTCTACTGCACTTTACTCTTCAGAGAGCAACTTCCAAGCAGGGTGTACTCGATATCTATCAGAACATCTATTGGCTTGAGAAGTTCATCAGTCACAGTCAGGCAGTTATGATACTGGGTGAGGCCCAACATAGCATGTGACACCTGGACAATCAGGTCCCCACCTAATACCAGCATTTTTATCAGAAGGCCAGTGGCTGCTACAGATTTGAGGCAAGGGAAGAGGACGCCCTTAGCAACTGGACCCAAGTATTTGTACAAGTAGTCTATGGCAACTCCCAGGGGTTGACAGCCTGAGCAAGCATCATGGTTTTACATACTCAGTGCTGTAGATTCTATAAACATCTCCAAGAAATTTGTAAAGTTTATTTCTTATAAACAGTTTCTGCCAGAAATTACAACAGAGTTTTTGTGCCTTTGTGGCAGGCTGCTTGGGTGTTATTAATCCACTGGGAAACCAGGGAAACAAGTTTTGAACCTCTGGTAAGTTGAGTTCAGGTCAGTTTTGAAGACAGGCTGGCTGACAGCAGCCAATCAAAGACAGAAGGTACCCTTTGGTGAATCAGCAGGCTGTGGGTGGCAGAAGACTGTTACAAAGTATATGGGGGACAATCATAGTGACATTAGCAGCTTTGAGATCTTGATCTAGTTTTATAGGCAGAAGAATTGTATTGCAGAAGCTTTACAGTCTATAGATACTTTGTAGTTTTGAAGTCCTATTAATTCTTTCTTGGGGGACCATGACAGAATTGGAAGGGACAGAGAAACAGGCTGTCCTGGAGCCAAATCTGTTGCTAGGGACTCCCTGAAAATAGTGGGAAAGTTCCCAAAGCCTATGGCAAGTGAGGAATGGTCCACAAAGGATGTGTGGTTGGGAGCCAGGGTATAAGATGATGGCTATGTTGCTGACTGCACGGAGATCCTGCCCAGCGTGATTAACAGCCAATCAGGCTGATGTATGACTGGATGCCTGTGTCTACTTCCTGTGATACCCAACAGCAAAGGGGTCCTGCTGTGGCAGTACAGTGGATGGAAACTGTATGCCTGGCAGAAGGCGTGAGAGCCAAAGTCTCATTGCCTTGGTGATGTTAACTTTTGACAGAGGGAGCATTTCAAGGCAAAGAGTTCTGTTCCATTGTCCTCCTGGAAAATCACAGCTTGCTCTGAATTTTTCTACCTAACTGGCAAACCAGTTAGGTAGAGCTTGGTCTGTCCTATCCATCTAGGCTTAAGAAGGTGAGGAGAGGTTCAGGTTGAGGGATCCTGGATAGTTAGGTTTCTTTGCGTCTCATAGATGGAGAGCACCTTTGTTTGTTTATTTATTTATTTACTTGTTTATTTTTTGTCCACAGCCTTTATAACTCACAGCCAGAGGGTATGGGCATCTGCTAGACTAGATTTTCCTATTGACATCAGATACTTTTATCAAGTTTCTGGGTAACAGTGGTTGATAGGCTTTTGCCCCCCCCCCCTTTTGATATTTCTGAGAAGCACTTGACTGGATTGTTTCTAGGCTCAGCAACCTATAGAAATGTCATGGCAACTCATTTGTTGGGCTAACAGTTCAATTTCTTTTCTTCAGTCAAAATGTGGAGCTAAGAAGCCATCTCAGTGGGGTGTCAGATGATGCCACCTGACCAGGATGGCCATAGCCATGAAGCAAAATGCTGGAGATGAGAGGACCATGTGGCTGAATGCAGGCAGTGGCTAGCTGGAACCAGGTCAACTGGCTGGAAGTAGAAAAGTCGGGTGTAAGGAGTGAAGTTACAGGTGTTGGAGCAACTGCAGCAGCTGACAGAGAGAGGTCAAGGCAGAATTCCAGGAAGAAGGGACCTCTTTGTTCTTTTTGTTTTTGAGAGGCAGGGAGCAGGTTTGGTTTCACTCTTAACTCTATAAAGCCCTTTTTCTGCAGTGAGGGGCTGTGGGCTTTGACTAGTTAATTCCCTTCTCTGACTTCCTATGCATGTGTTGTGTACCCTCAACTGATAATACAACAGACAAAACATGGATACCCTCAGAGAAAGAGAGCATTCAGAAGCCTACCTGGCTGTGCCCTTTGAGGAAACTTAGGCGCAATTTAGCTAAGGAGGGTGTGAGATTTCCATTATGCCATATGTCGATCACCACAAAACTACAAGTGGGGCCCAATCAGCCCCTGTGACCAGGGAGGGCTTCTGAGTCTTGGCACACAGATGGAGCAGCCTATGGCACATGCTGTCCATCCCTCTCACACACACATTCATTCAGCATGCACTCAGAGCTTGAACATTCCAACCCCTTTGCAGGTGGTCAGACTCTCCTCCCTGAGATGAACGACTGAGAGACTAATTGGGGTGTGCTCAAGGATCCTCCTGGAATCAAGCAGGCAAGTAGACTGTGTCCTCCTCCCTTGGGATCTCATGTAAGCTGCTAAACTGGGGAACTAAAATCCTCTTCCAGATCCCTTAGGGGATTTGAGAAATCTTGAGGGTGCAACTTCCTGTCAGGACCCTCATGGGTGCTTGCTCTATCTCCAAGGGCCATAACAGCTCACCAAAGAGGTCAGCACTGTTGGTCTTCCCAGCTGATGCACTAGATACAATGGCAAATAGAAACCCTGAAATGATGCCCTCGATTTGGAGGCAGTTTTCATTAACAGTGGATGGGCACTGACTAGGAATCAACTGCTCCTGAAAATGTCAGGCCGCAGTCTCTGATCCCCGTGGTCAAGGGCTTTCTATGGGATAAGAAGGCAGGAAGTACACAGGCAGAACGGCTTGTCAGATGGACAGGAGTCCTTACAATGTGCGTCACACTGGGCAGCCATGCACCACAGTGACTGGCCATTTCTAAGAAGAAGAAATAACAGAAAGTATCACCAGGGCATCTAGCAGACTGAAGCATACTGATGGGGGAGGAGCACGTTGTGCTACAATTCAACACTTTGACCATTTCCCCAACCCTCACTCTTTTTTATATCCTATTGAAATTTATCAAATATTTTCAATTTATTTTTAAATTAAATTCATTGGTACACCTTCGATACACAAAATTATCATATTCATTTGTGATATATTTCTGATTCCTCTTTATTTCCCAATGCACTCTCCTCTCTCTAACCCCTAACCACCTCCCTACATAACAAGCTTTATTGTTTTTTCCTTCTTTTTCTATTTCTTTCCTTTACCCTCTGTTTCCACTTCCCCCACCCTAGTTCCTTTCCTCTTGCCCTCAGTCTTACACACTCTGTAAAGCCAACTTTTCATGTGCTTCACAACACACTGTAGTTTGCTGCTTGAAGATATTTTGTCAGGCTTACAATAGTTTCCATGGTGATATATCCTTAGGTTAACTAGCAAACTAACTTTAACTCATAGTACGCCAGAATTGTAGAAGTTATAGAAAATGTATTTAATGTGTGTTAGCAACGTGTGATTTATGGGTCACTGTGAACAAACTATGCAACATCCACCATTCAAAGGAAGGAAGGTCTACATTAGCTCACAAGTTCCAAAGGTTTCAGGGCAGGCTCAGGTGGTTTCTCTGCTTTTAGAGCTTTGGTAAAGCAGAAACATCATGGCAGAAGGGTGTGGCAGAAAAAAAAAAGCAGCTCATCTCGCACTGGCAACCACGTGGAAGGCAGGAGGCAGAGCCAAGAAAAGTTAAACCCTTCAAATACATACTCTGGAGACCTACTTCCTCCCCTAGGGGCCCCAACTCCTAATGTCACCCCCTCCTCATCTATAAGCACTTCCGCAGTTAATCTGATCAATCAGGCAACCAAGATCAGTCATTGCACTATGCTTAGCAAGAATTTGTTGGTAACTACAATTAATTTCAAGAAATCTTAGGAAAGTGCTCTATGTTTTCTGGAGCAGAACAGGAAATTTTTCTTCTAACTCAAACCCACCTGATGAGGTCCTTAGAACAGATAGTCATTGAGCATTAAACTAATGCAAGAGCTATAGGAGTCAGAGCTGAGAAGCAAAATGGGAAGAGACAGACAGTGGCTAAGAACTGAGGTTCACCAGCATTGTAGCACCTTGGAAATTCTTCAATAAAAGTTTGCCAAACATGTTTTGGTTGCTCCTGTCAGCACAAGAGTAGGAAAGGCTAGAAGGTTTCTGACAGTGTTACCTTTGATATCTGATGTGGATTTGTTCCCTGTGGAGTCTGCTCAGAAACAGAGTAACTTAGTTTTCCATTTTTCTTTCTGTTAGGCTTTTCTTCAAATACAGTAAATTCAAAAGGACTTTCAAGGGTATTTGTTGTCTTTGAGTTTTATCTGTTTAAGTCGATTTTTATTGCAGCTTATAATAAGGGAATGCAATGGTTTAAATATTATTTATGTGTCCCAATCCATTGTGATTGAAAATTTTGTTAGGAAGGTAGCACTAGTGGGAGGTGGTGGAATTATTGGGAGGTGGAGGCCTAGGGTGAGATCTTTAAGACATTGAAGACATGAAATAGTTTGCTTACAACTCATTGCTAGTTCTACACATGACCTCTTGGGTTCTTCCCAAAGAGTTGTTAGAAAAGATCCCAGCCTCAGCCTGGGCCACCCGTCCTTTCTCTCAGTTCTTGTGTATTATATGTCATGCATTATTGCCATTGCTGCCCACCTCATTGACAACCACATGCTATGGTTTTGATTTGTCTTGTTCCCCAAGAACATCACATGCTCAAAGGCAATGCTTGCAGAAAGTGGGTTCTGGCCAGGAGTGTGAGGACCCTGTGGTGTATCCTCGAAGGGTGACCTCTCTTCCCACCTGCTTGCCTCTCTCTCCGCCTACTGTCTGCCATGATGTGGAAGTCCTTCCTCCTCCCATGCCTTTCCTCCATGGCTTCTGGTCAAACGTGGACCACAAACATGAACCAGTGTAAGTCACTTTTCTCTTATATCATGGGTGTAGGGTTTTTTTTCCATGGTGATAAGAAAAGTGACTAAGACACCAAGCACTGAACAATGAGCACCACACTCTTGATCCTTGAAACTGTGGTCTAAATTACTTTTGACCTTTAAAGATTGGTCCCTTTATTTATTGTTTTTATTTTATTTATTTTATTTTATTTTATTGAAATGCAAATGTCAATCAGACAGTTTCAAGACACCTTAACCATACAGATTCGATAAATTAATACATTGCAAACTGTTTGCATAACATTTTGGTATTGTACAAGGTGCATACATAATATTATATTTACAGATATTATTTTAGCAGATATCTCTTATCAGTGAATTAAGAGTGTAGCTGCTTACTTATCTTATTTTTTTTATACCTGAATTATATCAAAAATTCAATAATTATTTTCCTAGTGTATGACCGTAGTACTAGAAGCCGACATAATATCCTGTCCAACCACCATTAGTGCAGATCTTGCCTCTCATAGAATTATGTAGAAGCACAGTGTTATCTATCCCAACTGTACTGTCTATACACACACATCATGATTTTTTCTTTCTTCACCCCTTTCTTTGTCTACACCTGTCAAAAGTGGGCACTCCATTGACATTCAACTAACTTAGGTGCTTGAACTCGACAACACAATCCAACACCGTCCAGAATTCTACAACCATAGTGAGTTACTCAAAGAAATTGTCGACCATAGCCATTTCCAGCTCAGCTTAATATTATGGCCCCGCAATGTATACTTCATTTTTATACTTTTCTGCTGGATGGTTAAGACCTAGGTAGATCAAGACTTATATACCAACACATGAACTTTATATTTCCTATGTGGTCAGTGAAGTCCTCTCAGGGTATCTTGTAGTCCTTATAAAAATATTTATTTCACTGTAGAACTAGGAAACTAAATTATGCAAAAAAAATAAATAAAATTTCCTATTATGAACCTCTCAAGATTTTCCTTCTTATGTGGACTTTGTTTTAATCTTTCATTGTGTTGTGAGTTTATTTGTCAGAATCAGCTATACATGATGGATAATTACTTTTGGTTTATGATAGTTTACCTATCAATGCTTTAAAATAATTTTTAAAAATACAGTGCAGGGCCAGGGAGATAGCTCAGTAGAATGAGCACTTGTCTGGCAAGCACAATAGCCTGAGTGCAATCCCTAATTCTGAAAAGAAAACTACAGTGCAGTACATTTAAAATTAGTCAGGTAGTGAATATTCTTCCTAGCATTCTGATATGTTTCTGAGAAATGGGAAGGGAAAGTAGCTTTAGCTTTTCTTGGTTCTTCTCCCCGCCCTCTGCATCCCAGCTACCATGAGATGAGCTTCTTGCCTGCCTCTGCTATGCCCTTCTTCCATGACGTTTCTGACATATATATATATATATATATATATATATATATATATATATATATATATGTAAATATATATATATATATATTTATGTAAATATATATATATATATATATGTAAAAACACTAAGAAATATTGCTACAAAAAAACTGGCACTTTTTAGTGGTTAGACAAGCTACGATACCTACGCTGGTCTGAAGTACTCAGACTTAATTGCTCCTCATGCTTATCTCCTATGAATAGGCACACCTGACTAAGAGATAGAAATTTTATGAATAGAAAAAAAAAATTTATGACTTTCCAATAGACACACCAGATTTCTTGTTTTTCCTGTTTTGGATCAGACACCTGGGGGCGGTCTAAGGCAATGCACTAATAAATTTATGCTCAGTGTCAGTATTAGGAATAGAAATAAGAAAGAGATAGAGAAAAGTATGTTGTAGTCTTTCACCATTTCCCTCTAAAATACTGCCTCTTCAAACCCTATCTTAGATAACACTGAAAACACAACGAACAGCCGGATCAGTTTGAAAATAGAAGTGAAGAGGATAAGTTCATAAAGTACATTATAGAGAAGAACACTAAGAATGGAAACACTGAACAGAGTTAATTTTTTCCTATGTTCCTATAAATATTGGAAGGATATAAAATTAGAATCTGCCTTTTTTATTATAGGCTGTATCACAGCTAACTTGTAGTCAGGGGGATTATAGTATAATGCACAGGCCAGCCAAGTTTTTCTGAAAAAACATACTCAGACAGCAAATGTTTTAAGCTTTACTGGCCATATGGACTCTGCTGCAAATGCTCAATTCTGTTGTTTTAATAAGAAAGCAGTCTGAGATGTTGTACAAGTGAATGGGTGTGACAGGTTGCAACCAGACTTGCAAAGCACAGAAACAACAACAACAACAGAAAACCCCAGTGGCCTTATTTAATCTGAGGGCTATACATTGCTGTCTCCTGCTATAATAAATAATGCACTAGATTTATTTTAGTTTTCAACTAATATACTCGTTAATCTGAATAGGTTCACTTTATACTTCAAGATTTTTTCAAAATATGTGTAAGTTTAGCGATAAATTAGCTTTATAAGAGTATATATGTATATATGCATATGTTTATAGAAGGCATCTGATAAATTTACATTATATATGTCAAGTAAATATTGTAACTGCTGTAATAGGAGACCCAGTATTCTCAATGATACAGAAAATTTAAAGTTCATTTTTCATTCACATGAAACTCACAACTGATGACTTTCTGAGACAGGACATCTATGCACAAGTTGTGATTCACAGACCCCAGATCCCATTGTTCAGCTCAGCATTCATCCCTTCAGTCCTGAGGGCCTGCATCTCACAGGCTTCTAGATGTCTGCCTGGAGAGCCAACATCCATTGCACTGCTCACAGAGGATAGCTGTGACCAAGAGACAAAGGCTTGGAAAGGTAGTCCCTAGAGAAACAGCTGTCACGCAGCCATTGCTCACACTATGGATGATAGAACCATCAGATCTGTAGCAGTCACTTCATAGTACATGTCACCATCACATATGCAAAATGTTTTTAAATGTGTCTGCATGTGTGTGTGTGCCCTTCAAAAATACTCATTAAATGTATTTGGTGATGATGTCTGAAGTATTAAATCAGGCCCCTCTGAAAACTGAGAGAGTATTGTTTTAATTAAAAAATATAAATAACAAAATACTTGACCAATTGCTTAATTTTTCCATAGAAAAACAGAACAAAAAAACAACAGTAAAGTTGATGTTCAAGTGTAAGAGTTGAATCCATGGATTAAAAGTCCTGTTTATTCTGTTACGAAATCATGTGTATGATGAATTGGAATTTCCACAAGCAGCTGGTGTTCACACCTACAAATGTATAAAAATAGCTGCTTCCTCAAGTCCAAATGCAATTCTTGCTAGGCAAAGAATGTTTTCGTCTGTAGATGAGCCAAAGTGAAAGAATTAAGCATAGTTAAGCAGATTTTCAAACATAGAAAGCAGTTGAAATCTTTCTCAGGGATTCATAATTATAAGGAGATCATTAGAAGAAGATTTAAAACGGGATTGCTGCTTTGCTTTTGAAGCTGTAAAGCCATATCTTTGATGTTTATGCTGCCCCTTACCCTCATTTACCACAGTTAGTTTTAAGCACTATTACAAACTAGGGGAAGCTACTTGTTCAATTGTATATTCTTTCTGAATACTGAACGCAGCATGTACTCCTTTCTTAACAAAGTAATTATGTAAAATTGAGGTTGTCATCAGGGCAGGCTACCAAACAAATAACTCTTCGAACAGAAGCTCTTCATTCACCATACATTTGCTGAATGCTTCTGTGGAACAAGGCTGATGGGGACAACACATGGAGTGGCCCTGAAACCAGTAAGTATAGCCCTGGCCCTCACAGTATGATGGGGAAGAGAAAGTAACAGGAAGCAACAACATGCAGTACATCCAAATTTATTAGCTGCATGGAGGAAGCAGCTAGGTTATACCACATAGGAAGATCCACTTACAAAAGACTACACCAGGCTGAGCTAAAACAACACTTTCCCTGAGACATAAGGAAGAGAAAAACAAGCACCGGTGTTAACAGAATTTCAGAAAAGGAAAAAAAGGAACCAATGAGGCAGTTTTAAAGCAAAAAATATCCGGGTATGGTAGCACACGCCTGTAATCCTAGCAGGGTAGAGGCTGAAAACAGGAGGATCACTAAGAGTCTGAGCTTCATAGTGAGACCCTGCACCAAATACAGAAAATTAAAAAAAGAGGAAACAAACAAACAAAAAGCAGAAGAACCCAGGCATGCATTTAAAACAGAAAGGAACCCCTGGGAGCTCCTCTGGGAACCCTGGGGACCGAAACCCTAGCAGATAATCACAAACTGAGTTGCAGGTCTGCAGACTTAGGTCTGACCTTGGATTTTTATTCTGACCTGTGTTGAAGAAGGTATTTCTTAAGACTGAGTTTCCTAAAACTGGGTAAAAGAAAATATATTATGGTGAAGACACAAATGAAGATAATATTCAACATAATGCTTAAAAACAGGACATACCAAAGCTAATACTAATTCAGAGTAATTAAGAGTAGTATCTCGTTTTTTTAAAGACTAACAATGTCAAAAATGTTCCAGTTTAAAGTTGGAACTATGTAACATCTCTCCAACATGAACTATTTTTTATAATAAAAATAAGATTTTCATCATTTTTGCTTTAGCATGCAATGATACCTAACCACAATTTGACGATGTAACCTTCATATTTTGAAAGAAGAAAATGTTTAGTAAATATATCCTTGGAGCAAAACTGTGAATTGATGTTAAGAAAAAATTATTAAATGTGCTATGCTTTCTAGGAATGCAGAGAGGTAGTTTATAATAAAAGTTTGGGAAATGCTATCTTAGAGTCAAGTTTGTTTCACAAGAAAGGAATAACTCAAAAACTGATAAGAATTATGAAATTATCTGCATAAAAGATTAGAGAAAGTTTCTAGAACATTGCCAATGTCCCAGTAGGTCTTGTAATTGTTAACAAGCCCAGAGAGGACCAGATTACAAAGGTAATTATCCAAAAGCTGACCAAGCCAACACACAGCCTTTCTCCCAAGGCATAGTTATTAAAATAACAAAGGGCATGGCAAGCTTTTCAATTTACTATGACCTTTGTGGAAAATTTCAAGAATAAATAAGCAATATATTTATGTATATGTGATATAAATGATTTATAAAAGGCCAGTTACTTTGTAGACCTTTGTAATTAAGGAAAAACAAAGTACTCTCAAAAATACCAGGTTTAATAGCTCCATGAAGTTTTAAATGATTACAACTTCACATATTAAATATTTGATTGGCTTGGGAACAAAAAGTAAACATATGTCCTCAAGGTAATTTAAAATCAAGATTATCTTATATATGAAGAATCCAATTTGGACTCTAAGATCTTGCTATTGAGTAAGTGTAATTATCACAGCAGAAACCTTAATTGTACGTTATACAAAGCATAGCAAAATGTGTGTTACACAAGAATAATTCCTTTGGTCTGCTATCATCTTCATATGTACTTATTTTTCTGAAAACATAACAGGACCAGTTTATTTTCCAGAAGTCTTTCTAGCTTTGGTATTCATTTCATGAGAACATTTCCCTTATTTGTTTAGTAAACATTTATTAAGTTTAATTTAATACTCACTATGCTGCTTCATGATGACGTTAAAATGCAGACAACAGTCACTGCCCTCAAAGAGCTTAGAATCTAATGGAGGAGCGAAGTCCATGAACTACAGTATGAAGTATCAGAAGCTTTACAGGATGTTTCATAAGACTCTTAGCTATGATGTCTGTCCTCTTGGTGCATTCTCCTAGGATTATCTCAAGTGTGCAATAGATAATTGACTTGAAGCTTACCAAACTAGTTGATCCAGGAACTCATTCATCTTTTGGTGCAGTTATTACACAGTATTCCTTTCCAGAATAGAATCTCTGATATTAACTTGTGAAAACCCCTATGTTTTGTAACATACACTAATATTGCAGAAATCACGTTCTTTTCCTATGATTTTTATATTAAGCATTTGGAGACTAGATGTGGTTATCAATTATCCACACAAGCACATTAAGCATCTAAAATTAGAAATGACCATGAGATCTTATATGTCACCCAGAATCTTGAACGTAGTATTAGATAAGACTTCATTTATCTTCTTGTTTAGTGAGGACATTTATGTAGAAATGAACATTTGAGAACATGGACTAGATATCAGGATATGTATAATGAATGTGAAATAATCAATTGATCAGGTAATAAGGAAGATGGGAACTAATTCGTGCTAATCAGAATTAAGCCAGAAAACCAAAAAACTACTGAGTAATATCTTGAAGGTAATGAACGACAATAACCATTAACCTAGAAATTTATATGTAAAGAACCATGTAAAGTATTCACTTGATAATAAAATTAAATTGAATTAAAGCTAAATTAACTAAAGAAAAATGAGCAAAACTTCTTTGAGTTGTACAAATACACACAAAATTGACTTAATGATTTAAAAATAATAACTTTAATCAGCTTAAAAGTAATAAAGTTTGAACTAAACCATGAGAGCAATAATACCAGTGACGGGGCAAAAACAGAAATGATGTGTTCTAATAATATTAGATGCAGATATAAATTATAAATCCTATATATTAGGTGTGTTAAGTTCCTACTACATGCACATTAAAACTTTAAGGGCAAGAGCTGGGGAGATAACTCAGTGCCTTAAGCACCTGCCACCTTGCTACCTGCCTGGCAAGTGCAAGGTCCTGAGTTCAATCTGTGTTAGCACAGAAGAAAAAATCTTTAAGGACATACATTAAAAACTATAAACAGAAAATCCAAACCTGTACAGGTAGTAAATGGAATTAGAACAAAACAAACTTGAAGATAAAGAAACCACAAAGAGAAAAAGGCAAACAGAAAACTCACAATGTAGCAAGACTTATGTAACATTTAGAAACTCCAAGATTTTAAGAATAAAACTGCCTATAAGCTATACATGCAAAACTTAATGGTACATCAACTGCAACTATAATGTTCAAAATTATATATAATGAAATTACTAGTTAATATTAAGCTATTGGGAGTTTATAGAAGTCTGGCCAAGCAGACATACATCAAAGTCCTTTCTGTGAATAAAAAGATATACTCCGCAATTTTGAAAGAACAATTTTGTGGAAAATCTGTTATAATCACAAAATAAGTATGTGATTTGTGATTATTGTTTTTCAAAACATTTAGTGGGATGTTTGACAAAATTTACAAAATTGAATTCATAATCATGTGAAAATTTAAAACATATCTTTTTTGTCATGGAGAACTCCACTAAACTATATATATCAAGCAATCAAAAACTTGATCTAAAACAACAAAATATCACAAGCTGGGTGGCTAAAAAAGTGGAAATTTACTTCTCACAGTGTGGCAGGCTATGAGCCACAAGTCAATGTGCCAGAACTCTCATTCTGGAATGTTCTTGTGCGGACCCAGTGTCACTATTTTGCCATCTTCTCAGTGATCGCTTTCTATGCTCACATGAGGGAATAGACATCTCAATTCCCCTTCTTACAAGCTCATTTATCCCACTGGTCAGGGGTCCCACACTTCCTGCCTCATTTGGCATAATGACCTCTTCTTTATGTATTTGGTACAGGGCTCACTACGCAGTTCGTATTCATTGTGATCCTCCTGTTTTCAGCCTCCCCTGTGCTGGGTTTACTCTGGTTTCAGTGCCCAGGGCAGAGTCAACATGGCATGTGATGCCTGGGACTCAACCCAGGTCCCTGTGCTTACCTACGCAGGTGCACAGTCCACTGAGCCATCGCACCAGCTCTGACATAATGTCATCTTAAATACCTTATCTCCAAATATATAACACTGGGAGTTAATCATTTGTGGAGCAAGATGGCAGAGACGTAGTCTAGCTTATAATAACATATGGAACCCGGTGTCTGGCTATCAAAGAATGCAGATTATACACAAAAACAAAAGACATGGTTAGAAAAATTTTTCAATACATTAGCCACTAAGCAAGGCTCAATTATTTTGAAAAGAATATAAGAATAGAAACAGAATTGTTCCACCAGAGATCAACTGTTCCAAGTCAGTAATAAGGTGAAGTTAAAGTTTATGCACTTAACATTTTTTCTGTTGTACTAGCACTCAATTCTAGGGGTTTACACGTGGCATGTGTTGGAAAAGCATTCCAACACTGAACTACCCTCGCAGATCCTAAAATTATGTAATTATTGAAATAACATTATTTATGTGTCAAAGGAAATGGAAAAATTATGATGCTGAGAGAGGATTAAAATGTGGGTGTTACGAATGTAATAGTGCTGATCTCGCCTATAAAACTGATTTGTACAAAATCATCCACTAAAAATAGGGTGTGCTAAAAACTGGGTCTAGGAGTTCAACACCTAATGTGTACAAAATTTGTAACCAAAGTATCAATAAAATAATAATCTTACTAAAACAATAGGTTAGTTGAAAAGCTCATTTGTCCAGTAACAGTTTTTATTAGAAACATAACATTTTATTTTTTAGAAAATAACTCAATCATGCCAGGCATCCTGATACAGGCTTGCTATCTCAGCTACACAGTGGTATAAGGCTGTAGGCTTATAAGTCTGAGGCCAATTTAGGCAACTTACCAAGGTCATCTCAAAAAATATACACTTTTTAAAAAGGATGGAATGTAGTTCAAAGGTAGAACACCCTTGGGTTCAATTTCCAGTGTCAATAAATAAATAAATAATGAATAAAAATAGACCAAACATAAGGAAAGGTACTGAAGAAGCATGGGGGTGTTGAATCGCACCAAGGGTGACATGCATGAGAAAAAAGTCAGACAAAAAGTAATTTCAAGAGAAAGCACCTGACTGATGCGAGCCAAGAAGAACACACAATACCTAGGTATCATCTATAGCTCTGCCTTCACGCTGACTGACAGACAGCACTTAGCAGCGTGCATTCAGTCTATTCTAGCATATTTTCTGTTTTACTATTATTACATTTGTTAAGATGAAATATTAACATATTGGCTTTTTTAAAATGTATGAGGCAAAGAAATGCATGCATTATGCTGTCGTTATTCTCTTATTTACCAATATGACACAAGCTAATTTCTGTTACAGAAAGCAATGGCTATAGTGGAAGATTCTTATCATATATAAAAATTTATTCCTTAAGCCTCTTTTGTTGTAAAACATGCTGAAATTTAACTTATATCTTTATAGGCTAGGTCCACTCAGGAGAAGGAAACCAAGAGAAATCTGATGTCATTTGGATATGAAAAATTATTGGCTGTGGTTGGAGAATTATTTAAAAATAGGAAAAGAACCCTACAGCAGATCTAGCCAAGTCCCAAGGGAGACTGTCCAAAGAAAGATAATCTTGAAAAGATGGCTCAAACTTTGCCAAAGAATTTGTGATTAGACTCAATTAGATAATGAAGAAGTGTGCTAGACTGCCAAGGCAGAATCGGCTCACAGTTGCCAAGCAAGCAGGAATAACCTTCCGGAGTGCAGACAAATTAAAACTGATGGGCAGATTGGAATTGAAGATCCACTGTGCATGTAGGAGTGCTGTGTTTGCATTGGAAAGATTAGAAGAACTAAATCTCTAGGATGCAGATAAACCAGCTGACATGTAGGCACTGAGTGTGGGAGAGGGGATGGGGGCTGGAGGATTGTGGGTGAAGGAAAAGAGGCAATGATGATGAGAACAACTGTAGGGGAATCCTATAGGTGCTAGCGAAACCAAAATCAGGAGGAGCCTCCCTCTGCAAGGCCTAGCGTTCTTTTCAGGTGCAGCTTGGCTAGAGTGGTTCAGAGCCAGAGGATGGGCATGAAGGTTAGGTAGCAATCCCACCAGAAAACTAACCCACTGGACTCTGGAGCATGTCCTGGGCCTGAGGGCATCCTGTGGGGGAGTGCATAGTATGTTCACCCAGGCACTCACTAGGAATTCTAGGAATTTGGGCTATGGTGCTGCTACTCAAAGTCATAGCCTCAAAAATTATACAAAGGCCAACTGCTGGAGAAAGTTGACCCCTTCAACACTCACCATTAGGTAGTACTATGCAGGTCAAGCAGTAGATGAAAAGATATGTTCTCCAAGATGCAGTTGAGAATGTCACTCAAAAGCAGAAAGGGAAATTCCTTTTTCCACTAGTGCTTTATAAAATCCTCCTGGCATGCAACAGAGAAATATTTATAAGCTTCTTATTCTCTTAAAGAATAGCATAACTTTTAGAAGCGAAAGGCACTAAATCAATGATCAGCACCACATTCATCTTGAGAAGCTAGAAAAATAAAAATATAAATCCAAAGATTGTTAAAGGAGAAAAATAATGAAGCAAGAAAGTAAATTCAAAGACAAGAAAAATATAATAAAGCAATCAATAAATTAAAAGCACTGGCTCTTGCAAAAATAACTAAAAGAGACAATCTTGTGGCATAATTGATAGAGTGTGAATGCAAAATTTAAGATTGACAAGGGGAATTGAAGTGGAATTGCAGCAGCAACAAATAATATTGTAAATAAAATGTATCAATAGATTTGAAAACTTGAGCGAAATTTATTTTCTAGGAAAATATAACCTCCCAAAAGTAACTTAAAGAGGACATTCCTACAGTGCCTATGATCATTAAAGAAAGCCAAGAAATCTACTCAGTGCATAGAAATTTCTCTTCTAAACAATGCACACACAAGGAAAAAATACCAAGAAGCCTGAGTAGCTTATCAGCAATTTCTAACAAATTTTTAGAAAAAAGAACAAAGAAAAAAATACAAATGATTATGCATGGCTAATGTATGTGTGAGCCAAGGTCAGATAAAAGGGTGATAAGAAACAATTATTAGTTGATATCATTTTGATAGAGAGTGAATCTGTATCTGAGAGGTCGGATCCAAATTCACTGCCACATGAGAGAACCTTGTGACAGTAGATTGCTTCTGTTTGTGCTATATGAGAGTGGTGTCATTGAGCATCCAAGAGTCAACCTATTATTATATATGGCAATTTCTTTCTACACTAAATGATATTTATTTATGTCATTACTGCATTGTGTTTTAATGCATTGAGGAGTCTTATAGTAGATCCATTACAAATATACACCAAACTCCTCTATAGGCATAGAGAAATTTGTAAGCTATTTAAAAATAAATTAAGAAAAGATTGGGTAGTCCCTAAAAGTTAGGGATAGTACAGTATTAAAAACTCTAATAGTATCAAGAAAACTTTAATAGATTAAAAGATAAAGCATAGTTTGGTACATGTAAAGAAGACTATATTCTAAGACATCAGCTTCAGTGCAAGATTTAGGAATTTTAGAAAATCTAATCAAATTGAAATGGGAGTGAATTTCCTTAACTCAAAATCAGTGAATGGTAAAGATTTTAGAAATTTATGCATCAGTCCATATTTAGTAGATAAACAAATATAACACAAGATACATCGGTATATAAGAATGGACAAGATTGGCTAATGGTGGCTGCACACAAGGTGGGATGCGGCAGAGTGCAGAGGCTGTCTGCACACTGGAAACTGAAGGAATCAAAGGTCTCGAGCTCACAGCAGTGTCCTGTGCAGGTCTTGTCAGGAGGCCTATGGGTCTACAGCATCTACAGCATTCCCCTACAGTTATTCACTTTATCATTGCCTCTTTTCCTTCACCCTTTAAATATTTTCATGTTTTGTAAAGCTGTTGACTGGCATGAAGAATCTGCTCTGGAAGCCAGGAGATGACATCCAAGATAAAGGTGAAGATGAGAGCTTCTACAAAACACAGAAGCAGATCCATCCTTCTTCCTTTTTCCTTCATGCTGTCCAGGTGTCACACCCCGAGGGTGGATTTTCCACAGTTTAGGGCATGGAATTGCAGAGCCAAGTTAGTTGGGCTTCTCTTCTTTGAGTGGATACAATCAATCTACCATCATAGTAGATTAATCTAGCAATCATTCATTATGCCTTTCTCCATGTTTCCCTTTACTGTAACTCTGGAAAATTCCATGTGTATCTTCACAACCTCTTTTGACAGTGTTTTCTGAGTTGCTAGACTTACTGAAGCCCTTCTGGGAACAGGAGGGAAAAAATCTACATCTGGATTTATTTAATATTAGAAAGGACACTCTTACCACACTTTTTATAAACTGCAGCTAAGTACATTTATAAGAGATATGGGTATCTAAGAAAATGTGAAATTTCCAGGAGCATTGCCTCTAAAATTTAAGATCATCATAATATTGCCTGCCACTAATTACTGCTTTCATTTGTCATCAACTGAATATTTTCATGTTTTGAAGGAAAGCTACAAGGAAAAACTAATACAGAAAATTACACTATTCACAAAGTAATGAAGAAGAATAAAGTTAAATTATCATAATTAATAAGAATTAAGCAAGCATGCTACATATAAAATTAATATATAAAACCCAATGTAATTTTCACACACCAATGATAGTAAATATGGTTGTTGATTAGCAACAAGATCTGTTTCCAGCTCTGGTAGAGTAACATACTTTGGACAACATCTTGTTTCAATGTTTATTCCATGCTGCTACATTTTTGTGGTACATGATGATTACATTGTTCCAGGGTCCTTTGTACACACACATAATGCCTTTCCATAACCTTTTCATTTTCATCTCCCACCCCCTGGCTACATCTCTTGGTCATCTTCCAACTCTTATGCTTACCACTTCATACAACCAGATAAAGTACATAAAATATATGTTTTCAGGGCTTGAGAAAAGTACAGTCTTATTATGAGATGGTCTCTCAAAAGTAGGGAAATGAATTCATCATAGTACAAGCACAAGGACTCTCTTGGAAGAAAAATTTGAATTATGGTGGCATGAGAATGATTATAATAGGGGGAAATTGTGGCCACATGGAATAGAATATTTTAGGTCAGAGAACCTGAGCTACAAGGAAGTTGCGAAATTGAATTATAAAGATAAACCATTCCAGGAATCTTCATCTGAGTTCCATAAATCTGTTGTTCAATATTACATTTTTTTATTCGTAAGATTGTATGGTTACAAATAAGTTTACAAAGATAGAACAGACACATGATAATTAAACTTTTTGTTTCCAGAACAAAGTCCAATAATCTTTAGGGAAGGTCACAAAATCCAAACTTTCAACAACATAAAATGATATTCACCAGTTAATCAAAAATAGCTGAAAAGCCCAGGAAGCAAAGTATTGGGATCTATAAACAAAAATAAAAATCTGTCTTGTAAATTTTTGGGGGAACCAGGGAAACAGCTCAGTGGAATAAATGCTTGCCTGGCAAGCGCAAGATCCTGAGTTCAATTCCTGGAGCCACCTAAAGAAAAATAAATAAATAAGTAACTTTAAAAAAGAATTGTTCAGAAACTAAAATTAGAAAGAGTTAGAGGGCTGGAGAGATGGCTCAGTGAAATAAGCACTTCCCTGGCAACTGGAAGAGCCTGAGTTCAATCCCCGGTTCTGGCAAAAAGAAGAAGTTAAAGTAATTAAGATTGTAAAGTAATTTCATAATCCTGGTACCTATGAAATACTGGATTTGATGTCTACTTCATGTTGAAAAACTGAACTTTTTCCTCAAACTGTAGAATAATTAAAGGCTATTAGCTATCACCATTTTATTCAACAGTAAATGAAGAGGTACATATTTGGAAGACAAAAGATGATTTGTCCTTTATTTACAGGTGGGATTACCATGCATCTAGTAAATTCCTATAAATCTTCTTAAAAACTATTCACAATTAAGAGCTACTTCCAATTGTGAGTTTAAGAAACCTGCAGGATAAAACATCAATGTATCTACCATGCTACATTCTACACAAACAATTGAAATGTGAAATTTGGAAATATCATACAAAACTATACAATTTAACAAGCTATATTTAGGAAATGCATTAGAAATTAACAATCAAAATAGATACAGCACATTCCATGAACTAAGTTTCAACAATGTTAATGCACATTCATTCAAATCCCAGATTTTTCTTTGAAAATTGAAAAGCTAATTCTAATATGTAAAAATACAAATGACATAGGATTGCCTAATAAATAATAGTAAATGCAAAGTTGGAAGATTTTATATTACCTGAATTTAAATTTTACTTTAATAATTGGGGTGTAAAATTGGTATTTTGATAGACTGAATTACAGAAAAGATTAGAAAGCCCAGAAATAATCCTTACATATATGGTTAATTAATTTTTGACAAACATATCAAGAAGATTCAGTGCAGAAAACAGTCACCTTAACAATGGAACTCAAACAAAAAAATTACGGGAAAATAATACGCATTGACCCCTAACCCATACCAGACACAAACAATTGACGTGTAATGGTTAATAGACCTTGTTGTAAACCAACTCCATCCTACTGAGAAAAAGTTAGCTACAGGTAATTTGCGATGATAAGACAGGCAGACGGTACAGGACTGTGCAGAGTGTGAGTTAGTAGGGGACTTACTTACAAAAGTGAGATTCTGGGCACCAGCAAGAGCTGTTGGATCTTTGGAGTTTGGTCAAAGTGAATACAAATTAGGATAAAAATGAGTTCACTCTAGCAGACATGTGCTTGGTTTGTCTAAAGTTAATTAGCCAGAATCAGGCACATTTGTGGACTACAGTCCTGGCTAGAGAGCTCCACATATGACTCCAATAGTTTTGTCAGTTTGTGGTTTGCAAAGAAAATACTGCTTGTCACTCACAGTGGCTGCAGTCACATCACACAATCAGTACAGACACATATATCAAATTTAAAACTACAAATATTCCCCCAAATGATATAACAACAAAACAACACCTTTTTCCTATTACAAAGCTAGGAATAAAGTATTGTTTTGTGACCTTGAGGTAAGCAAAACACTTCAGCCATGGATCAAAAAAAGCAAAACTGTAAGTTAAAAATTGTTTAAGGCTTAATAAATTTAAAACATCCATATTTCAAAAGCTTTCAAGAAAATCAAAAGGTAGGATATAGTTTTGGGGGAAAATGTCTGTTATATTCATATCCAAATAAACAGTTTTATCAACAATGCAATAAATTCCTATAAGCACTCAAAAATAGTCAAATCCCAATTTTCTAAATGGTGAAAAAGTTTTGGAAGTTTTCAGGAGAGTAATGTATATAGAGAGTCAATAAAAATATGATTAACAGCAGTAGACATTGGAAAAACTCAAATTAAATCTATAATAAATACAAGCAGCTTACAATAAAAGAATAAAGTCTTGGTCATTTTCAAAATACCCGAAGTATACATCGTGAGCCCATAATATTAAGCTGAGCTGTAAATGGATATGGTTGACAATTTCTTTGAATAACTCCCTATGGTTGCAGAATGCTGGACTGTGTTGGATTGTGGTGTCGAGTTCAAGAACCTAAGGTAGTTGAACGTCAATGGAGTGCCCACTTTTGACAGGTGTAGACAAAGGAAGGGTTGTAGAAAGAAAAAATCAGGATGTGTGTGTATAGACAGTACAGTTGGGATAGATAACGCTGTGCTTCTACATAATTCTATGAGAGGCAAGATCTGCACTAATGGTGGTTGGACAGGATATTATGTCGGCTTTTAGTGCTATGGTCATCCACTAG
>PVKA01013913.1:0-53794 GCA_004027165.1 Ctenomys sociabilis | reverse complement strand
TCTTTTTTAATTAATTAATTTATTTATTTTTTATTTTATTGTACAAATACAAATCAGATGGTTTTAAGACACCTTAACAAGACAAATTCGATAAATTATACACTGAAAACAGTTTTCATACTGTTTTGGTATCGTACAAGGTGCATACATGATATTATACTTACAGACATTATTATAGCAGATGTCTCTTATCAGTAAAACAAGAGTGTAGCTGTTTAATTATCTTAATTTTTACACCTGAATTATATCAAAAATTCAATAATTATTTTCCTAGTGGATGACCATAGTACTAGAAGCTGACATAATATCCTGTCCAACCACCATTAGTGCAAATCTTGCCTCTCATAGGATTATGTAGAAGCACAGCATTATCTGTCCCAAATGTACTGTCTATACACACACATCATGATTTTTTTCTTTCTATACCCCTTCCGTTGTCTACACCTGTCAAAGGTGGGCACTCCATTGTCATTCAACTCACTTAGGTGCTTGAACTCAACACCACAGTCCAACAAAGTCCAGCATTCCACAACAATAGTGAGTAATTCAAAGAAGTTGTCAACCATAGCCATTTAGAGTTCAGCTTAATATTATGGCCCCTCGATGTATACTTCATCTTTATACTTTTCTGCTGGATGGTTAAGACCTAGATAGAGCAAGACTTATATACCAACACATGTACTTTATGTTTCTTATGTGGTCAGTGAAGTTTCCTCAGGGTTTATCTTGTAGTCCTGTACATTATTCGGTGGCTCCGTTGTGTCATCCATGTGGATGAGTCACGGCCAATGCTTGACCATTTTGCTCTCTGTGAGAGCCTGAGAGAAAGTTTGCTCTCCGTGTGACTCTCCCCAGGCACACTATAGAACTTTGATCTCTTTGCTCTGTGGCTCCATAATCTCCTTGTTAGGAAAATTTGGAGCTCAACTGAGTTTCATGAAGTTGCAGTACAGGTTCGCCTATGTCCTGAGTCTTCGCTGACCTTGAACAGCGAGAGCCAAAATGTTGGCTAGCCTTGTGGCTCTTCTATTTCTCCAACTCTGAGTTGTGAACTTAGGTTGTTAACCATCCAGAAGAAAAGCTGATTAGTATTCTGCAGCATATGCCATTCACTTTGACTTATCTGACTCAATTGATTTTAGTTGTTGTTGAATGTTTCCTTTTGTATTTCTGCTTTTCGCTTGTTATACTAGGGAGACTATGCGATATTTACACATATGTGTCTGGTTTATTTCACTTGTGAGTATTTGTTCAAGTGGCATCCACTTCAGTATAAATGCTTCAAACTTATCATTCTTAATAGTTGAGTAATACTCTATTATATAGAAATACCACATCTTTTTCAACCATTCCTCATGTGATGGACATCTTGGTTGTTTCCAAGATTTTGCTACCACACATTGCACTGCTATAAACATAGGTACACATATATCACTATGATACAATGTTTTCAGTTCCTTAGGGAAAATTCCCAGTAGGGGGATAGCCGGCTTGAATGGGATTTCCAGTCCTACTCTTTTGAGGAGTCTCCACACTGACCTCTACAATGGTTGTACCAGTCTACATTCCCACCAGCAGTGGATAAGTGTTCCCTTTTCTCCACAACATCTCCAACATCTGTTGTTGATTGATTTCCTTATGATAGCTATTCTTTCTGGAGTGAGATGGTATCTCAGTGTTGTTTTTATTTACATTTCACGAATGGCTAGCGATGTGGAGCATTTTTTCATATATTTATTGCTTCTTTAATTTCATCATCTGAGAAGTGTGTATTCATCTCAGATGCCAGTTTCTGAATTGGGTCTTTAAATTTGAGGGCCCTGTTGTGTCTTAGTTCTTTATATACCCTAGACAGTAGTCCTCTGTCTGATTGCTTATTAGTTAGGTTTTTTCAAAGTTTGTGGGTTGTCTTTTCACTCTGTTGACAATTCCTTTTGACATGCAGAAGCTACTTAAGAAGAGTTGATCCCAGTTTTTGATTCTTTCAAGTGCTTCCCATGTGAATATATGTTTGTTCATGAACTCTTTACCTACCCCTATGTTTTGAAGAGTTCCTCCTACTTTCTCTTTCAGGAGATTGAGTGTTTCTGTTTTAATGTTTAGATCTTTAATCCATTTTGACTTCAACTTAGTGCATGGCGATAGAGCTGGGTCAAGTTTTAGTTTTCGGCATGTAGAAAGCCATGTTTTCCAGCACCATTTGTTAAAGAGGCTATCTTTCTTCCAGTGGGCTTGTGTAGCCCCCTTGTCGAAGATAAGATGGTTGAGTGTTTTCGTAGATGCCTCTGCGTCTTCTAATCTATTCCACTGATCCTCAGGTCTATTTTGTTGCCAATACCATGTTGATTTTATCACAGTGGCTTTGTCGTATAATTTCAAATCAGGAATTGTGATGCCTCCTGCCTTGTCTTTATTGGCCAAAGTTTCCTTTGCTCTTCTAGGTCGTTTGTGGTTCCAAATAAATTTCAGGATACATTTCTCTATGTCTGGGAGGTACGTTGGTAGCAGTTTGATAGGGATTGCATTAAATCTGTAGCAATTTTGGGAGTATGGCCATCTTCACGATGTTGGTTCTTCCTATACAGGAGCATGGAATATCTTTCCACTTTCTGAAATCCTTTATAATCTCTTTTCTAAGGATGTGCAATTTTCCATGAAAAGATCTTTGACTTCCTTGTTTAAGTGAATCCCAAGGTATTTCATTTTCCGCGGTGCTATTATAAAATGTATTGATTCTATTGTTTACCTTTCAGTGTGCTTCTTCTCTGTATAGAGGAATGCTATTGACTTTTGAGTACTGATTTTGTATCCTGCCATGCTACTGAATTTCCCTATCAGTTCTTGTAGTTTCATGGTGGAATTTTTGGGGTTTTCCAATTAAAGTATCATGTCATCTGCAGATAGTGATAATTTAACTTCTTTACCTATTCTTATTCCCTTTATTTCTCCCTCTATTCTAATGGCGTTGCTAAGGATTCCAAGACTATATTGAATAGGAGGGGTGATAGAGGACATCCTTGTCTTGTACCTGATTTAAGAGTAAAAGATTTCAGTTTTCCCCCATTTAGGATTATGTGAGCTTTTGGGTTGTCATAGATAGCTTTTAATAGTTAAGATAGACTCCATCTATTCCAATTTTCTGTAGGAAAATTGAACATGAATGAGGTTTGGACTGTGTCAAAGGCTTTCTCTGCATCAATTGAGATGATCATTTGGTTTTCAGATTTATGTCTATTAATATAGTGTATGTCATTTATAGATTTTCGAATCTTGAACCATCCTTGCATCCCTGGGATGAATCCTACCTTGTCATGGTGTATGATCTTCTTGATGATTAGTTGTATGGTATTTGCCAGGATTTTGTTGAGTATTTTTGCATGCATATTTATGAGGGAGATTGGCCTGCAGTTCTCATTTTTGGTTGTGTCTTTCTCTGGTTTTGGAATCAGTATTATACTTTCCTGTAGAAATGATTTCGGGAGGACTTTTTCCTTTTCAACTTCATTGAAGAGTTTGTGGATTGTGGGTATTATATCTTCTATAAATTTCTTGTAGAATTCAGCTGTGAATCCATCAGGACCTGGACTTTTCTTTGTCGGTAGGCTTTTTATTAGGTTTCATATTTCGTTGGCTGTTATCGGTTCATTGAGAATTGTTTTATCTTCTTGATTCAGTTTTGGTAATGTGTACCTTTCGAGGAATCTGCCCATTTCTTCTGTGTCTTCTATTCTGTCAGCATAAAGATTCTAGATATCACTATTGATTATCTGAATTTCCGCTGGGTCTGTGGTGATTTCACCCTTTTCACTCCTTATCACTTGTACTTGAATTTTCTTTTACCTCTTTGTGATGAGGTTAGCTAGGGGATTATCAACTTTATTTAGTTTTGAAAGAATCAACTTTTAGATTTTTGGATTCTTTGAACTGTTTTTTTCATCTCACGTGAATTAATTTCTGCTCTAATCTTCATGATTTCTTCCCGTCTTTCTGCTCTTAGTTTTGTATACTCTTCTTTTTCTAGTTGTCAGAGGTGCAGCATTAAGGTGCTAATTTGTTCCTTTTTTGTTTTCCTAATGTGAGATTTTGTAGCTATTATTTTCCCTCTAAGAACTGCTTTCATCGCATCCCATAAATTCCGGTAAGTTGCACTTGAATTTTCATTGAATTGTAGATATTGTTGAATTTCTTGTTGAATTTCTTCTGCAACCCACTGATTGCTGAGTAGGGTGTTGTTTAGTTTCCATGAATGTGGTGGGTTTTTCTGGTTTCTTTTGTCATTTATTTCCAGTTTCATTGCATTGTGGTCAGATATTATGAAAGGGATAATTTCTATTTTCTTGCATATACTAAGGCATGACCTCTGTATGTGGTCTATTTTAGAAAAGGACCCATGTGCAGCTGAAAAAAATGTGTATTCAGCTGTGGTTGGGTGGAACTCTCTGGATATGTCCACCAGGTCCATTTGTTCTAAGCTCTGGTTAAGTTCTGCTACTTCTGAGCTAATTTTTGTCTGGTTGAGCTATCTTTTTTGAGATAAGGGTGTGTTAAGGTCTCCTGCTAAGATTGTTGTCTTAGATATTAAGTTTTTCATGTCCCTTAAGATTTGCCTTACATAGTTGGGTGCTCCTGTGTTTGGTGCATAGATATTTATAGTTACTTCTTGCTCTTGAATTGTTTTCCCCTGACCAATATATAGTGGCCTTCTTTGTGTCATTTGATCATTCTTGGTTTGAAGTTGAGACTGTCTGAACAGAATTGCTACTTCTGCTGTTTTCTGAGGTGCTGGGGCATGTAGAATTGTTTTCCATCCTTTGACTTTGAGCCTATGAATGTCCTTTTGTGTTAAGTGTGTTTCTTGTATACAGCATATTGTTGGATTTTGTTTCCTAATCCACTGTGCCACTATTTCTCTTAATTGGAGAATTGTGTCCGTTTACATTTATGGTTATAATTGAAATGTGCTGACTTATGTTTGTCAGGATATTTACCTGGTATTGTTTACTCCTTTGTAACCTGTGTTTAATTGACTGTCCTGTTTAGTGGGTTCCTTCCATTCTCTTTCATGGAGTTCTGGTCATTGTGGTCTCTCTCTAGAACCTCTTTCAGCAGCCTGTGAAGGGATGGCTTTGTCATCATGAAATTCTTTAGTTGTTCTTTGTCGTGGAAGTATTTCTCTTCTCCATCAGACTTGAAAGAGAGTTTTACAAGGTTTAGTAGTCTGTGTTGGAATTTGTTTTCGTGTAGGACTCTGCTCCATGCTCTCCTTGCCTTCATTGTTTGTGTAGAGAAGTCGGCTGTAATTCTGATGGGTTTTCCTTTGAATGTGAGCTCCTTCTTCTCTCTTTCAGCTTTCAGTATATTATTTTTGTGTTGGATTTCTGGGATGTTAACTGTTATTTGTCTCGGTGTGTTTCTACTTGGGTTGAGGTTATTTGGTGTTCTGTATGCTTCGTTGATCTGAATGTTGGATTGTTTCCTCATATTTGGGAGGTTTTCTGCAATTATTTCTCCCCAAATTCTTTTTATGTCATTTCTATTGACTCCTTCATTCTCGTTGATACCAATTATTCTCACATTGTTCATCCTGCTGTCATCTTGCAGGTGATGTTTTTTTTTTTCCTGCACTCTTGTTGTTTTTAAATATCCTTTCTCACCTTTTCACTAGCTGCTCCGACATCTTCAAGATCTAAAACTCTGTCTTCGCTTTCACTGAGACGGTTTTGTAGACTCGTGATTGCTATTTTTAGTTCTTCTATATCTCTTCGACTGTGTTTCATGTGTTCTATTTCTTTTCTGTATTGATCATTCAAGGAATCCATCATATTTCTGATCTCTTCAAATTTTTATCCATGTCTTCTTTTTGATGTAGTTATTAATTCTTGTTTTGCTGTGTTTCTTCCAAGTTGAGTTTCCTGTATGTATTTCTGGACATGTTTCTGTACTTCAGATGCTATGGCTTCAAAAAGTTCTTTTTTGATTTCAGAACTTATTTCTGCTTTGAGTTCCTCATGATCTTTCTGCTGTTGTTTCTTTGCTTCAGATGCTGTTAATTCATATATATCAGTTGGAATAGTGCTCTCTGCACTTGTTCTGGGTGAGCATAGTTTTTCCACCCAATGTTTCTGGAATTCATTCTTTATTTCAGATACTATGTATTCAGATATTTCTTTTTTAATTTGGGGAATTAGTTCCTTTTTTTTTTTTTTTTTTTTCCTCTATAGCTTTCTGCTGTTGTTCCTTTGCTGCTGTATCTGTTAGTTCATTCATTGCAGCTGAGCTAGTGTCCTCTTCCCTTCCTGATGGACTCGAGATCTGGGATTGCATTTTTCCCCTTCTCTTTGTCATTTTGTATAACACTGACCTTTGAACTTTGGCGTAGATCTTTGGTGCAGCTATATCCTTAGCTTGTTATGAGATTCGGGTGCCAGTCTATTAAGTTTGAGATTTTCCAAGTATGTCTATCCTGGGTCTAGCTGTTGTGTTCAGTTCCTTTTTTGGTGCAGCTCCTTTGGTTCCCCTCTCTTGGTTTCCTGTTTAGGCGAGCACGAACCGAACTGGGATGTAGAGCAAGTAATGAAACTCCCCCGTCTTAGCCTGCTTTGGGGGGAGGATCCAGAAACTTACCGGTGTCAGCCCTCCTGTGCCAGGCAGGTCGTTCCCCAGGTGGGCAGGCCTGGGCTTTGGTGGGTCTTCTGGTCTCACAGAGTGATAGTGGATGATCTTATTCACTGAGTAGGCTGTACTGGGTCGGCCAGTCTGTGCTGGGTCCGGGTCTACAGGCCGTAACCCGAGAAGGCTGGGAAAGGTTCCTCCTGTGCATCAGGCCTAGAACCCTCACTCACAGGCCAGGCTGTGCTGGGTTTCAGTCCATGGCGTGGGACCGAGGATTGCTGAGAAATGTCCCTCTGGTGTGGCAGGCTTGGAGTTCTCACTCCAGGCCGACCTGCACTGGGTCTGGGGCTGTGGGGTGGGACCGGTAATCACCTGGAAATGTTTCTCTGGCGCGGTGGGCCTGGAGCTCTCATGGGGCCACGGGGAGTGGGGGCGCAGGGAATCCTTGGGAAATGTCTCTCGGGCACAGCGGGCCTGGAGTTCTACACTCACTGAACTTTGATGCCCAGAGAATTGGGGAAATTCCCACTCGATCAGCGGGCCTTAGGGCACGGGATCCTGGGAGGTGCTGGTGAGTGGGTCCTGAGGTTTCAGGTCAGGCACTGACTTGAAGGGCTTGGGGGCTGGGATCCGGGTACCGCGCTTTGAAAGAAGCCAATGGCTCTCCCTCAGACTCACCACACTCTCACTAATCTGGGAATCCTGGTGAGTCGTGCAAATTTGCACTAGCTGGGAGAGCTTGGGGTGGGATCCAGGAGGCCGCTGGATTCAGCCGATGTCTCAGGCCCATCTGTGGCTGGACGGCATGGGTGGGATCGAGTAGGCTGCTGGCGTGGGTCTCGCTTTCTTGCGAGGTCTCTGGGTTGGGTAGGCGTGGGCAGGATGGAGGAGGATGGCGGAGTCAGCCGCGCTGTCTCTGGCTGGTCTCTAGTCACTTAGTTTCATGACTGTATAATATAAATAAGTTTATGAAGACACACTAAATTGATATTAAAGACTCAACTGGTTTAATGATAGGTGTTTCATGGGGATTTTACATTGAGTCTGTAAACTGTTGACAAATACTGCAATAATTAATTTGAAGTATTTATATTACTTCTTAAAAGTATATGTATTATCCAATTTATTTCTTGCAGACATGTAAATGTGTGCAATGTAGGAAAATATTGATCAATCTTGATCAATATTGAGAAAAAAACTGAACTGTGCTGTATTCAGTAAATGTTTACATTACTATAGTCTATATTCATCTTGTACTGACAAACACACCAATATTGCAATGTCAAATATTCTAATTCCCATTTTTAGATGAATAAACTGAATCTGAGAAAAGAGGACAAAAATCAGTAGGAAAATTGAGATTTAACCTGGGCTATTTTTGTTTATTCATACAAGATAGACATCAATATATTTTCTTCTATAAAATTTAGTAAAGCTAACACAATGAATGTCTGGTTTACAATTTCACATAGCTTTAAAATGTGATCATTATGAAACCTCCATCCCATAGAAAGCAAGAAAAAAAAATCCTACCCTGTTTTGATCCCAGGTCACTGTTCTGGCTCTCCTTGGTTTTGAAGAAAGATAAGCCAAGAAGAGATCGGCCAAATGGAGCATCTACAGAATCATCGTCCTCACAACAAGCCCGTCATGGTAACAGCTGCCAAGAGGAAACACAACTGCGATGATGCAGTTATCAAAGCACTCAATAGTTCTGTTGAACCTTGAAAGTTCTGCACAAAATACTGGGATTGCAGTGTTGTACCACTGGGAACGTACGGCCTGTTTAATCATCACCTGGCAATGATTTGCTTGCTTTTTCTTTCTCAGTGTCATACTTGCCTAATCATTCCAGAGATTTCAGTTTTAAAAAAGGAAGACAAACAATAAAATAAATAAAAGACTGCAATTTTTAAAGCATTGAATTTCTAGGAGAATGACATTATAATAGCTCAGTTGCAGCAATAGTAACAGTTAATATAAAACAATAAACTTGACTGCATATGGAACAGTCTTTAAGCACAAGTAAATTCCCTACTAGCTGTCATCCATGCACTGAAGAGCTGCCTTGCTAATGTAATTTCTGAATTTAATACAGTGTTTTATAAAACTTTGTCTCTCAAAATGCCAGCAAGCAATAAGAAGCTGCATAATTCTTTACTTCTACAATGTAAATGGAGCATTTCTAAAGGGTACAAATTTCCCTGAGTCAAACAATATAAACAGTAGGTTTAATTGGCTTTGGCCAAAAATAAAATGCAAACCTATAAAGCATAAGTGATCATATAATAATGATCAACATTTATAATGACAACTTAAGAAAGTGAGTGTCATTTACTTGTGCTTTTAAGAAAGTTTATGAAATACTTCAAATGCATTTATAATTGCGGTTCAGACAGGATTGTTTTTGGACAGTAAAATGTCTGGTAGAAAAAGCAAGGATGCTGCTATTGATAGAAACAGATTCGTTTATGTGTCTACAAAGATCCATGCTACCTGTGCTTGGGAGCATGGTTGCACAGGTACATGCTGTATGGAATAAAGGAAAAATCCTTGAAAAGCATTCACTTTCACAGACTGATACATTTTTGAGTTGCTCATTGGTAAGATTCTCCATGCAATTACATAAGTGAAACTAGAGTGCAGTCTATTTCAGAGGTTCTCCCATATAAAGGTAAATTATTGGGAAAATCCATGTAAATTAAAGAAATAATTTGCAAATTTATGGTTCATTTATGTTGTCTTTAAAACATACAATATTGGGCTGCAAAGATAGCTCATCAGTCGAAGTGCCCGCCCTAGGTGAGTGCAAGAGCCTGGGTTCTGTTCCTGGCGCTGCATGCTGTGTTGGCCCCACCCCTGAACACTCTGAGCTGGCTGGCCACTGAGACCAGACCTGGTGACACATGCCTATATATCTAGCACTGAGGAGGCTGAGACAGGATAATTGCTATGAATCCATGCTGTGTAGTGAGACCCTGTACCAAATCTATCTATTTATCTATCTATCTATCTATCTATCTCTGTCTCCTGTCTGTCTGTCTCTCATATATATATATATATATATATATATATATATATATATATATGTGCATTAAGAACATGAAGTATACTTTTTAGTTTGTTGTGGAGATCAAACTCCATTCATGGAACATACGGAACAAGTACTCTAGCACACAACCACACTCTTAGCCTGTCAGTGAAAATATATTAATCTGTATGTGAAATTTATCATAATATCATGAAAAATAAAAATTAACTACTCTTATTAGGTCTCAAGGTGAATGCAATTACATTTCTCATATGTTTGCCTTCAGTTTTGGTATTATTTGAACAGCAAAGTGGAAAAGCATTTATTTTAGTTTCTGACCCTCTGCTTACAGTGAAAGGACTCTCCTCCCATTGCTTATGAGTTGCTTCATCTTCCTAATTTCAATGAAATAACATAATGGTTTCCTATCATGAATGATTCCTTTCTCATAGCATTCCAATTAAGGAAGGCAAAAAATAACAACCTGATAGAGGAAGTAGTATGAATTCATTTCATTATGATTTTTAAGATTAAGGTCTGATTTGCTTCAGTATATTCAGATTGTTTAGAGATGAATTTCATAATTACTGTGATATAAAAGCATCTATTATATTCCATGTATTATGGCTGCATTTACAGCGAGGGACCTGATAGTGGTTAGAGAAGTAGGTAAAGGTAAATGGAAAACATGTTAAATAGTTTTGTTTCTGGCTTTCTCTTCTCCTGAGGTTCAAAAATTCAATGATTTTGGGAATAATATACAGAAATCTAACATAAAAGCATTTAAAATATACCCCTTGGCAATCTAGCAGTAAAAAGTATTGAGTAACCCTACTTATTTTCTCTCTCCTACGTAAATCAACTAGTGAAAAACACAATCTTTTCAATACTCAGAAAATTTTCTAAGCAGATAAGAATTGGGAGGAATAAAGCTGAGACACAAAAAAGAAATATTACCTATCATCTGTAGCCTCTAGCTCATGCTCTAGGATGCCCCAGGAGAATCTTTCCAGGATGCCAAGGTCATCATTTTATGCCACATTAATAATCTTTAATCATATAATATGCTACAACTGGCCATTAGGCGTCTTCTTGTTAGGTTACTCAAAAATATTACCGGTGGCTACTTGGAGTGATGTGATGAGAAGAATTCCGAGACTTCAGACAGGAGCCATAGAAGCAATACATCACCTTAGCTTTATAGTGGCATCTGTCACATGAAACAGATCTGACAGTCCTGGTATTATTTAATGTAGATGTGTGGCTGACATCTCTCTGTCAAACACTCTAGCTTTACTTATTCATGTTTCTTACTTCTCCTACTATCCCATGGCCCATGTAAATGTATCCCATGTAAATGTAATCACAGTTTTGGAGATAAACTTATCTCTGGTCTCTGATATATTGCTAAGGCTGTTGACTCTTGAACTTTTGATGTCTGCTACACATCAGATAGTCACCTATTAACTATCATTTTACTATTAGTTCTTTGATTTGTTCATGCATTGAAATTTGCTATTTTCTTGGTACCTAAATTAAACTAGTTCATTTAAAGTTTTTTTCATTTATTTATTTATTTTTACTACTGGGAATGAACTAGAATCTTGTGCTTGCCAGGCAGGAGTTTATGCCACTGAGCTATCTCCTCATCCCAGTTTATTTATTTTTATTTTTTAAATTAATTTTATTGATAAATAGCAATGAGACAGTTTCAAACAAGTTAGTAGGAACTTACAATAATTAATACTAGCATAGTGTTGTCTTTGTAGTAGTTATTCATAGTATAAGATGAATACATAATATCTTGTCCAAACACTATTAGCATAAACCTTTCTTCTCATTGAACTAAGAGAAAGTAGTTCTGTATATTTATCCTATTTTGTATATACATATATATTTTTTCCACTGCAAAATGGACCTTCATTTATATCAGGTTTATTTGTTTTGTTTTGTCAGATATGGGTATTCCATTGTCTTTCAAATATTGTAGATGTGTGAATTCAGCAAAATAACCCAATATAGTCCAGTAGTCCATAATAGTAGTGGGTTATCTGCAGAACTGGCAAAGTCAGAAGTTGTTGACTTGAGCATTTTACAGCTCAGCTTATTAATATGGCTTTGCTTTTTATACCTCATGTTTATGCTTTTCTGCTAGATAGTTAAGACCAGGTTAAAAGATGTCAACTTTTTATTAGTACATGTTTGATACATAAAAATACTTTCATTTCAGGGAGTTGGTACATGTAGACACCACATCTTAATCCTTCCCCTCCCCCTTTTCTCACTCCTGTAAACTTACTTTGTATTTGCAAAATGTCTACTTTCCATTTCCTCTTTTTTAACCTTTAATTTCATGTTTAAATTGTTTATGCTTTGGGTTTCTCATATAAGAGAAACCATGTAAGATATAGCTCTACAGACCAAGGCCTGCTTAGACAAGTGCAGGGATTTGGGTTTGATCTTTTCCACTGCCACATGCCATGCCACCAATGCCCCAACAGTCCCCTGAGCTGGCAACTGCATCCCTGCTGCATGACTCATGCCTGTACTCCCAGCACTGGGGAGGCTAAAGACAGAAGGATCACTATGAGACTCAGTTGTATAGTGAGACCCTGTATCAAATACAAAAAAAAAGAAAGAAAAATAACTAAAAAATAAATATAAGAAGGGCAGGCCAGAGAGCTTAGTGGACTAAAGTGCCTGCTTAGGCAGAGTACAGTGGTGGGGGTTCAATCCCCAGCATGCCGTGCTGACCCAACCCCTGGGACAGGCTGAGATGGTGATTGAGACTGGGTGTGGTGGTGCATATCTGTAACCCCAGAACTTGGGAGGCTGAAAACAAGAGTTTCAATCTATGTAGTGAGACCCTGTAGACCCTGTACTAAGTACAGAAATAAATAGGTAAGTAAATAAATAAAAATGAGATACCATGTGATATTTAAGGTTCTGTGCTTAATGTATTTCACTAAACTCTGTGGTTTCAAGTAAACAATGCAAATCTTATGTGTGCCATTCCTTGAGTTTTCACAGATGTAAGCACTCAAGTAACCAAATGCCAGCTTATACCAACTTTTTTGTTGTTGTTGTTGTTCTTGCCTAGTAGCATTGTGCTTTATGAACATATTAAAATTGTCTATCTATGCTCTTACTGAAGGAGGTTTTAACTTTTCTTGTCTTGGGATACTATGGATAGTAAAATTCATATATGGATCTTTGTGTAGACATATATCTCTCAGGTAGGTAATTAAAATAGAATTAAAAGCTTATTTTCAAATTTAACTCATTCATTTAAGATTTTACTTGCCAAATGTAACATCAATAAATGTACCACTCAATATAGAATATGCATAGGACTCTATGTATGATTGTAAAAACAATACAGAGATAACAGTTGCTTAGAGAAAAGTTTTCATCCCCTCATATATCTTAAGGATTTTGGTAAATATTTATAATTACATTGGAATTATTCTTTTATAGCTGTATAACATATTAAGCTCTAGGTTCTTTGGAAGAGCAATTAATTAGAACATGTATTGACATGTATTCCTGACATTCATCACAACACCTGACATCACACATATATATGCAAAAATGGTCTTTATAAGCTAAAATAAATATAGTAATTCTTTTGGAAAGCACTTAGTTATCCATGTTTAGATTACATAGGAGGCTTAAAATACAGCAGAGTGAATAGAGTTGATCACAAACAGAAACAAGTGAATGAAGAGAGCTACTATAAGTGACTGCCAAAATCTGTTATTCCAAGCTACATGTATTGCAAAAGGACTGGGAAATATCAAAATTCATTTTATAAGGAGACACTATTTTTATGAGATATTGATCTGAAAACTAGACAAAGACTGAACTAAAAATGGCAACTAAAGGCCAATCATTTTAATGAGCCTAGGCGCCCAAATCCTCAGCACGACATTAACAAATCGAATGCAACACATCATCAAAAGGATCACACATTACAACCAAGTAGGTTGCATTTCAACGACCCAGGGACAGTTCAACATGTGCAAATCAATAAATGTAGTTCACCACATAAACAGAAGCAAGGCCAAAAACAACATGGTCATATCAACTGATGGGCTTTTGACAAAATACAAAAGCCCTTCATGTTAAAAATACATACATACCTGAATTTGTAGAGGCCAGTTTTAATGAAACTGTGGCTGACATTATATTAAATACATAAAAACTGAAACATAACGTTTCAAATCAGGATCAAGTCAAGGAGACCCTTTATTACCACTTCTATTCAACAAAATCAGCATATTAATTCAATGAAACACCAATAATGAACTCAGAAGGAAATTAGAGAAACAATACCATTAGTAGTAGCATCAAGAAAAATTAAATACAAAAAACATAACCAAGGTAACATAATTCATAAAAACAAGTGAGTCCTATAATAACAAAAGAAATCTCGCTTAAGAAGATCAGACCAGGAGGTTTTCAATATCTGATTAAGACTATAGTACAAAACAACAGGGATAAAAATGATACGGTGTGGACATGAAAACAGATGGATGAGTGCTGTTTCCCTGATCCACACGTTTTCATCTCCAAACACAGTTTATTATTTGATCTTTGACAAAGGAATCAAAAGCATATGTTTTAGGAAGGATAAACTATTCAATGAATGATGCTAAGGAACTTGATATTTGTTTGCAGAAGATTAAAGCAGACCCATATCTCTCAATAAGTACTAGCTTAAAATAAAATAATATTATAAATATTAATACTGAAACTTTGAGTCTTCTGAAAGAAAAAAATACAAAACAAAATGCTTAAAAACATGAATGTAGGAAAAGACTTTCAAAGCAGAACTTTAACTACGTAAGGAAAAACAGCAAGAGGGCTAGAGAGATAGCTCAGTGAACTATGCTCCTGCTTTGGCAAGTACAGGGACCAGGGTTTAATTCTTGGCACCACATGCCATGTAGACCCCGCCCCCAGTTGTGCTGAGCTAGTCACCGAATCCAGGCGTGGTGGTGCATGCCTATACTCCCATTGCTGGGGAGGCAGGAACAGTAGGATCACTGTACCACTCAGCTGCATAGAGAGACCCTGAACCAGATACATGAAAAAGAAAAGAAAAAAATAGCAAGAAGGTATATGAAATTAAGAATCTTCTACAGAACAAAACCACACATTGGCAAAGTGAAGTTACAAAGTACAATATGAAAAAATGACAACTATTCTTCAAAGAGAGAATTAACACCTAAAATATATTTTTTAAACATCCAGGAAACATTTTTTTTTCTGTATTTTAGGGAAGGGTCTACATGGTGTTCAGGGTCTCACAACTAGATTGGACTCATAGTGATTCTCCTGTTTACAGCCTCCCAAATGCTGGGATTATAGGTGCACACCACCCCACCCAGTCTCAATTGTCATCTCAGCTCGCCTTGAGGGTGGGGCTGGCATGGCAGGCCCAGGCATTGTACCCTGGGCCCCTACAAGGAAGATTAAACCACCTAAATTGAAAGTCCTAATCAAGAAACAAGCAAGTGAAAAAAAATCAGACATTTCTCAGAAGTACAATGACCATCAAATATATGAAAATTAATATTCATCATTTTGACCATGAGAGAAATGTAAATTAAAATCACAGTAGGATTCATTCTTATACCAGAAATAATGACAATCATTAAGAAGTCAAAGAAAAATAAATACTGTCATGATTTGTATTGAAAAACTTCCTACATTATTGCTGGGAATATAAACTAGCAAAACCATTTTGGATATAATTATGGAGATTTGTCAAATAACTAAAATGAAAAAGTACAAATGACTCAGATGGTCTCCTAAGTGTTCTCCCCAAATAGCTGAGAATCACCATGTTACATGTATACTGATGTTAACAACAACACAATTCATAATAGCAAAATCCTGGAAGTATCTTGTATAATCATCAACAGAAGAAGGGATGAAGAAAATGTGGTATCTGTACACAATGAAATTCGACTTGGCCATAAAGCAAGGTAAATCTGAGACATCTGTCAGAAAATGGAGGTGTCTGGTGAATATAACGTTAACTGTAATAAGATAGACACACAAGCGTAAATTGCTAATGATATTTCTTCTTTGAGTGAGGCAAAGAGCAACAAACTTAATAAAGGACAAATAGAGGGAAAACAGGATAGGTCTCTTTGCAACTAAGAAGGGGTCCAACAGACCCAGGATGAAGGGAGAAGGCGAGGGGAAGGGGAAGTACTCAGAACTAAAATGTACCATCTATAGAGACCTAACAGCCTCAATGAAGGTAGACATATGTCACAAACATGAGTTAGGTACAGGGGCCAGGGAGATGGCTCAGTGGATAAGCACTTCCCTGACAAGTGCAGGGGCCTGAGTTCAACCCCTGGTCCTGCCAAACAAACAAACAAACAAAAAACAAACAAACAAAAAAAAAGAGTTAATTGTGTCAATTGTCACAAAGGAGAATGAAGAAGAGAGATTAAGAGGTGGAGCAAGAGAGGTGACTGGGAAGGTGAAAGAGATAAAAAAAAATTGACACAAACTGTGTTATGCACATGTGTCCACTCACCGAAATTAAAATAAACAAGTACTAATAAAATAAAAATAAACAGATAAATTAATAATCTTGTAAATTAATTGCTTTTAAAGCCCTTGAGACAGGTAATAGCTAAACTAAAAGTGTTTTAAGTATCTACAGGAACAGGGTAAATTAATCTACCAACAAAAAATCTGTTGTAACCAATTTGAGTTACAGCTTCATAATATAAACTGAAAATATGAAAAGAACTTAGGGACACTCTATATATCATTTATTTAAATTAAGAATAAAAAGGGGTTGACATGGTGAATACATCTTTGTATTCATAGATTGATTTCCAATTCAGTACAGAAAGATATTCTTAATCTTGTATCTCTTTTCTTCTTTTTCCAGTGACAAAATACACCAAAAACATAAAGGTGTGGGGGGCACCACAATTTGCTTTCCTCATATCTTGTAGTGCTTTAGGTAGTGAACTATTTTATTCTTTATTTCTACTGTCTATAAAGTAGGTCGACATAATTTGTAATCCTATCTCTTCCAAACACACAATATATCCCCCTTTCTCTCTCTCCTCTCTTTCTCTCCTTTTCTTTCTCTCATTCCCTCCTTTTAGCCATCCTGTATATTCTGACACATATGCACATAATTTACTGTCTGATCTATTTACAAAGTAAGACCCTTCATAACACATTAATATGTAGAGTAATCAATTCTATGAAAATGATATTTTTGTATAGAAGTGAATGATTAATATTTTAATTCCTTATAACTATTTTACTTAATTTCTAGGGAAATACTGCCATTGTATAATTTAAGAAGATGCAGGCATATAAGTATGTGAAAAATCAGACCTAATTCTAAGGTGACGCAAATTGGTAAATGTTCTGTGGAAAGGAAGAGAAAAAAAGAAAGAAGAGAAAGGTAGAAATATTTAAAAACATAAATACTCTATGATTTCTGAAGTGTTTTGCCACATATCATACATCTGAATGTTAATATTTGTAAATCTTGTATAGCTAGTTTTGGTAGGTGTCATGGTTTATGTTTCTAGAAAGGGGAATAATATAATACAGGACACAGTTTATAGTGATATTTTATAATGAATCACCCAAGAATCATATACAAGAAGTGCAGGAGATCTGTCCACATACATAAACACTAAAGACTCCAGCTGAAGGCCTAAATGCTAATACCCTGCATGAGTCCAACTGAAAACCCAGAGCTCATAACAATGCTTCCCACAACTCCAACCGGAGGCCCAGAGCCCACAACAGAATCTTAAGCAGGTGCACTTCATGGATCTATCTTTGCCGGAAAGGCCCTTAGGTCAGTGGTGGAAGCTAGGAAGTCTATGCCAGTGCAGGATTAAAGATCTATGATAGCAAGCTGAGGGATCTGAACTGGAGCCGGGAAGCAATGCTTAAGGTAAGCAAGCACCAGCGCTCCCTCAACCACCACAGCCATCCTCAGCAGCAATGTGGTTCTGAGCTCCTTCAGCAGTTAGAAAAGCTGAGTTCCCATCAGAAAAGTCACTTGACAACCCTCTCGATGAGGCTGAGCAGTACACCACCTTCCACTTCGGATTCAGGAAGCCATGCTCAAGATGCGGACCCAAGCTTCTCCAAAGTTCGCCTGGACCGCCAGCATGACAAATTCCTCCAGCAGAGGACCCAAAAGAATTAGCAGCTTCCAGCAGCTCCAATAGCTTCTCCAAGCAGCGTCCCTAACAACATCCCACAAACTTCTCCCATTCTACCTCTATGCTGCTGGCAACAATCCTCACGTGGGCCTCCCCAGGCCAGAACTATGTTTGTTTAATTCATCTGGGTGTAATAATTTAACCACCAGTTAGAAATTCACTACAGTAAGTAATATAGACATAGATATGGGTTAGACACATAGACTGGGGTAACAGCCATAGGTAAAAATGGGTATACTTGTAAAAACAAGTACAGATACAGGTCTAAAACATTAATGAGTCACATTACATAAAAAACTCAGCAGTGTCACAGGATATCACTTATTTCAGCAAGCTGTTTTAAATGTCACAAAGTGATTCACTAATGCCTACTGATTTCATAAATATGCTACCACACAGCTACTTACTTATTTTGTGCATTTGAATTCAAAAATCTGTTATTGTGCAAATTTATAACCTGTTTCCTAAGTACTTATTTGTTAGACTGGGGCCTCATTTAGCTTATTATTGAAATGTAAAGATAAAATATTTTTATGTATTATTTGTGTTGCTTATAGACTGTAAAGCAAGTGCAACAGTTTAGCTTGCCCAAATATAGCATAAATTCCTCCTGAGGAAAATGTCATTGAGAATTATATCCAGCTGGACTCTGTTATATAACAAGTGTTCCACAGTCTTATGGTAAGATAAATGTTTCAAGGTTAGCAACACGATTCAGAGCTCTTAATTTATATGTATTTAATTATCCCACCAAAAAATAATAGAGAATCCACGCAGTAAGGCTTCCTCTTCAGTCTTATCAAATATAGGGGTGAAAGGCATGGGTTAGTAACTGCATAATTAACTGTTCCCTACCATCTCTATACAGCCTTACAAATAAAACATCATCTGTGATCACACCAGGAGGCCTGGTCAGTAATAGAGTGATGATACGCAGATGCAGGTGGGGGCATCCACAGGCTTCGCACAGTTATGACCATCAACAGCAGCCATGAAGGAGGCTGCTGCTCACAGCATCAGGAAAGCGAAGGACATCGGCTGAGAGAAGAGGAGAGAGATGTCAGAAGAATTAGAAGTCCAAAACAGAGCCGGAAGTGGTGGTGCAGGCCTGTAATCCCAGCACTTGGGAGCCTGAGGCAGGAGGATTGTTACTCTATATATTAATGTGTTATGAAGGGCCTTACTTTGTAAATAGATCAGACAGTACATTATGTGCATATGTGTGAGTTCGAGACCAGCCTGAGCTACAAAGTGAGCCTAAGGCCAGCCTGAACTGCATAGTGACACCCTGTCTCAAAAAGACAAATAAAAAAGCAGTCCAAAACAGCCAGTACCACACAGCAACCAAAAGTAGATTCCGAGACTTACGCTCCAAATACCCCTTAGAGAAATTGTATAGGAAGAACACAAGTGTGCTGAAATTCCTGCAAAACAGGAGAATATAGAGCCAAAAATATTACTTTACATTATAGCTATCGGGTTGGGGAGATAGCTCAGCAGGCTAAGCACCTGCCTGGCAAGTGCAAAGATCTGGATTTGAACCCAGCACCACATGCCATTCTGGCCCCTACAACATGCCAGCCACTGAAACCAGGTGTGGTGATACACACCTGTAATCCCAGCCTTGGGGAGGCTGAGACAGGAGGATCATAGCTCAGACTGAGTCTGAGCTGTGTAGTGAAACCTGTACCAAACAAATAAATAAAATATTAAATTGTAATTATGATTCAATTTCTTAACTTTAGATTAGCATGAACTAAGAAATATACCTTTACTCTTAGCTATTTCTGCACAATAAGCCACCCCATTTGGTTTTGACCTGAAGGCTATGAAACATTGCATACATATTTAAATCCTTTTGTTTTATCTCCTTATGTCAGAATGGTGGGTTTGAGTAACAAGTTTTCCAACAGCCTCTGGCTAATTTGTTTTCATATAGATATAATTGGCAGAATTTATGAATGGCATTTAAAAGTTGTGGGAAAAATAACTTTTATGTTGATAATGATTGTTTTTTTTTCAAATTTTGGAATATACATATGAAATTGCTGTCACTGTCTCTTCTCTCTTTCTCTCTCTCACTCTCTCTCTCTCTCTCTTTGTCTCAGTTTCATCTCCATCTGTCCATTTCTCACTGTCACTCTGTCTCTGTGACTATAATTAGTAATCCACACCTTCCTCTTGCCAAGCCTCTTGTATATTCAAGTTCTCTTCTCTGGAACTCATCTATGATCCTGGATATTTCTTCAGAACATTGCAGCTGCACCCCTTGGGCCTCAGATGACTGTACACCCCAGTGTGCTGATGCTAAGCTTGTTACTGTGTCATTGCCAATATCAAATCATTGCATCAGCAGCTTCCACGTAACAATTGCATAATCATTCAGTCTATAGGTCTTTTTATTTCTTTTTTAGATAACTTTACTGAGCTCCTCCAAATTGCTTCTTTCGCATTTTTGCTAGCATATCTTTGCAGCACATAATGATTGCATTTTGGGGAATTGGAACACGCTCATAACATCTTAAATCTTTTTCCATCCCCTTCTCCTTCTCTCCTTCCTCCAACTTCTGTCACCACACCACTCCTTTCACCAAAGATCTATTTCTCGGTGTGTTATCATCCCACTTCCATTTTGCTGTTCAATTTATTTATAATTCAGATTCCTCATACAGTATAAGAGAAACCAAATGGCATGTAAGCTTATGTGTCTGATGTAAGTATTTCACACTATGGTCTCAAGGTGTATTCAGTTTCCAAGCCAAGGATTCAAGTTCATTCGTCTTTTCAGAAAGATAGTACTTGACTCAAGTTTATCTTTCTTTATGATAAAATATTTCTCTGCTGCATATTCCAAATCTTGAGCACTCCAAAATGTTTTTGATTCTTCTTTTGTTTCATTGAAGCCCAACTCTTATTTCAGGAATGACATTTGTTTGGCCTTTGTCCTCAGAGAAGAGTGATCTTTTCACACATGTCTAGACACCAAAGTATAATGCTGGGATTCTTTCAACTCACATTGTCACCCTCAGACTATTCCACTGTATTGTTTTATAAATTTTCCTGATTTGAGATTCAGGTCTACATCTGAATTCAAGCACTTATAATAACTGAATGACAATAGAATACCCATCTTTGACAGGACTAAACAACAAATAAAGGGGGATACAAAGGAAAAACCATGCTATTTGTATAAACAGTACAGTTAGGATAAACATACAGTACTTTTGCATAATTCTATGAGAAGAAAGATTTGCACTAATAGTGTGGACAGGGTATCCTGTCTGCTTCTTGGACTATGGATAACCACTAGGAAGGTAACAATGTAAAAACTATTAGTTATTGAAATGCTACTATAATTCAGCTTTTAAAAAAGATAGGTATACAGCTACATTCTCTTAAATCATTGAGCAGAGGCATCTGCTCCAATAGTGTTTGTAGATAGAGTATCATATATGTACCTTGTACAACAAAAAACCACTACAAAAACAATATGCAATGTATTCATTGTTGAATCTGTCCTATTGATTTGCTTTGAAACTGTCTCATTGCTATTTGTTCTTCAATAAAATAAAAAATAATATATCACCATTAATCTACCCATTTCATGGTAGATAAAAAAAATCTATAGCAATACTTTGTCTTTCCTCAGTCTTGTCATTCACTGATAATCTAACCTTTTCTGAAGTCTTTGGAAAGGTAGTTCTAGGGGTAAATTTTTCTGGACAGTGCAGCTAGAAGACTACATACAAATGTTTGTCATCCCTTGAAGCATGACAGTTTTTCTGATTTTTCATTAAACTACTACAAAACCATTTGCAAATAACATGCACAGTGCTTTATGTTGTGAGTTTAACTCTTGAATCTCAACACCCTTTATCCTGACCCAAATTCATGCTTCACCTCTACTCCCCACTGGTATTTATGTTCAGTTCCAGCATCAAGACCAGTACCCTTTCTATTTGCCCTCTATTTTATGGTTCTGCTTTTTTTTTTTTTTTTTTTTTCTTCCTTTTCATTTCTTTAAGTGAAGAACTGTTTGGCTAAAGGCATATTTGGATTCCAGCTTTGTTTCAGCCATTATTGCTTCTCCTCATTTTCAACCTTCCATTCTTTATTGTTTATGCTTTGTAGCATATGAATGTACTAAAAGCCTCTTCCAAAATACCGAAGCAAACTAATTAAAAGTTTTACATTTCATAGCGTTCGCCACTTATCTCTTTGGTTCCTTTTGTTCTCCAATATTTTGAGAAAACATTTATCCTTGAATTCCTTGTCACTTCTCATTTGGTTCTTAGTGAATAGAGCCATCCCACAAACCTTCAGTAAATTTCATAAAATTACACAACTATTTATCTTTTCTTACTCTTGGGTTTTATTAACACTCTCAATTAATCTCTTATTAAAATATTGTTATTTGTATACATAGCAACAATGCAATTCCTATTAATTCCTTCTTAGGTTGTTTTGATGGGATTTATTGCTTTCCCACAAAACCTGAAACATAATTATCCCAAACTTCTCTTTTGAGTTTTCTCCTTCTTTTTGTATGCCTTGCTTAAAATTTAGCTTTTAAGAATACGAGCAGAGTCCTTCCAAAGACCGTAAGTTGGACATGAATGGAGTAATTCAGAGCTGTCCTCACACTAAAGGATCATTCCTTTAGTTCCTTTAGTCAGTTTTCAACTGTCACATATTTTTAATAAACCTCCAAACTACAGCACACTTAAGGCTGCCCAGGCCCTACAACTGGTTGGTAGAATATGCTATCCCCATCTTCCTCACAGGGAAGAACATAGCAACAGAGACACCTCATTTTCAATCTTCTGTTCCAAAACTTTCTTTGTGACTTACCCTGCCTCTCGGTCACTTCAATTTTTTTTTTCTGGAGAACAAATATTAATAAATTTTCTCATTGCTAAGCAAGATTTCATAGACTGCTCTCCAGGGATCTTAATCTGGCATGTTGGTATAGAGATTGTTGCAAATGAAGATGCCTAATTAGAATTTTTCAGTTAAGTCATCCACATTTATGACTCCCATGGCTATGGTATATGCAGCATATATGACCTCTGATAAAATTATTGGAATAGTAATAGATTTTCAAGTGTATTATACTAGTTTATTTTATTAGTTGATGGAAATGCACCAATGAAATATTTCAATGATTATTAAATATGAAATAAATATAAGTTATAAATATCAACAAATAGTAGTACCAAAATTTTGAGACTTAAAAAATCAAATATCATCAATAATTAGTTGAAAAGTAAGAGTGGAAGCTAGTAGCATTTAATGAAGCATGTGGGAATTTATTCCAGCACACCTACCACAAACAATTAAGAGCAAGAGACTGCAGCCGTTGAGTCACAGTTTGCCTCCATGTTTTGCATTCCAGTTTTTTGTTATGGAAATTTTATCACATATGATACAATGAAGAATATTTTTCATCTACACAAACTCATGGTCCTGGTTCTGTTTCCCTGCAGAAGGGACCGATTCTCAATCAATTGGCTACCCTCACCACCACCTTTCTTCATCATGCCAACTTTGATTTCAGATAGATTTTGTCTTTCTCAGCCTCCAGTCACAGTATAGAAGTTATACTCGGGGTTTTAGACTGAGAATAGTGAAGATATATTCATGCTGTACCAGCTTATACATAAGAAGATGATTTTCCACCGAGAAAGGCAAAACAGAATGGCTTCAGAACCCCCACTGCTCACTCATAAGCTACATTAATAATATGGGAAAATGAGCCTCACCTCCAGTTCTGATACAGTATTATAGGGATTCTACCCAGTTGTAAATGAACGACAGCAAAAAAGGCAGAAAAGTATAAAAATAAAGTATAAAAAATAAAAGTATATTAATATTCTGAGCTATAAAAGGCTCAAGTCAAGAACTGACATTGCCAGTCCTATGGACAACGCACCACTATTATGGACTCCTGGACTATATTGGAATATTTTGCTGAATTCATGCACCTACAGTATTTAAATGACAATGGAATACTCATCTCTGACAAAACTAAAGAAAAAAAGAGGATACAAATGAATGACTATTTTATATCTGTATATTCAAAATAGGATAGATGTATAGCTGCATTCTCTTAATTTAATGAATAGAAAGATTTGTTTTAATAGTGTCTGTAGACAGGAAAACACATCTGCATCTTATACAATGAATAATGACTAAACAACAGTATGCAATGTATTAATTATTGAAACTGTCCTACTAATTGGTTTTGAAACTGCCTCATTGCTATTTGTTTCTCAGTTAAATTATTAAAAAAATAAAATAAAAAAGATGAAAAGTTCTACAGTGGTGACATGACTGACTGACTCAAAACAGAACATGGAAAACTAAATTTTCCACAAGAAGAGTTATTAGAAATAACATTTTGGTGAAGAGAAATTAAGAAAGTACTGATATGTGGATGATACAGAAAAATGACAGAGCATCCATATCTTCACTACAGTAAGGAAGAAAAAGACACTCAAGAAGAACTTTCTAAGGATCCAACTAAAACTGGGGAGTAGGGAGCTGTGGACATGTTTGAGGGTGAAAGCGCTCTGGGACATTATAACAGGACATAAGGCAGAACTGACTGAACTCCTAAATCATGTTCAGCCTCATCAGTATACACAGGGAGCCAACCTTTGTCACTTGGTGGTTGCAATTGGAATGAACATCATTGGAAGTTGACCAAATATCAGATTGATACCTGCCTGTGAAGTAACAAGTCTTATAATGAGAAAATCCCAGCGAAAGTGTATGAAACTGCTCTCTTGCCCAGAAATTGTATTCGGGTGTGTGTGTGGGGGGGGTAAATGGCAAACAAATATATGCCAGCTTTCCCATCAGTGGGACAAAATAGTCAATATTTAGAATTTGCAAGAGGAGAGGTTTCATTTAGTTCATGATTTTAAAGAGTTTAGACCATGGTCAGCTGCCTACCAGGCAGAGATGTTAGGGTAGGATAGACCAAGGCTCTTCAGATAACTGCAGTTACAAAGACAGCAGAGCGATGGAAACCTTTAACGGTAGGCTCCCAGTGACACAGCTCCAGCTGGGCCTACCAAACATCACATTCAGCTATGCACTTCAGTGGATTAATTCATTAAGAAATGTGGTTACTCTACAATCTTATTTCCTCCTCCAGTAGTTCCAACTCAGTCAAAAGGTTGTTTAAGTTTAACTGACTGAATGCTATCTTCAAAACTGGAAAAAATGAATAGTTGTTACATTTCACTGTATGCATGGAGAGCTCTTTTGTGTTTTCCAGATCCACAAGAACCTCTAATGCATTAAGATGTCTGTGTCTACATAATGCACTATTTTCCATCCTGATACATCTGTATTTATATTATATTGTACTACTTATTATCAATGGATATAGGCATCTATTAGGACAAATGTATAACAGAAAAGAAGAAAATCTTGTCACTTATGCAGAAGTAACTGATTCTAATTTTCAGGAGCAGATAACACTGATATTACCCAGTGGATCATGGACAACATAAGGCAACCTCAGGAGAGTGAGCAGATATGTCTCACAATGTCTTTCTCCAGTTCGATGGTAAATATGAGTGAGTAGAGGTTATATTTCAAGAAGGTCAACAAAAAAAAGTGCCCCTAGGATTAGTCTCTAGGTCACTCTAGCATAAATGTCATCTGAACAATTAGGCTTCTGGAAGGCATTGAAGGCAAGCTAAAATGGAAAATGGAAATAATAGATAAAATGTATCTGCTGAGCCTCATTTATAGCTTCTGTGGCATGGACTACAGCTCCACAAACTAACCTTACAATTTTTCTACAGGAGACCATTTCCAAAAGAGTACTCAGAGAAATGCTCTGTATTGATAAGTGTTTTACTAGAAAATCATGTATACATAAGATACACAAATGTATGAGAATGTACAGGACTGGCTTACAATGGCCACCCTCAGAGTAGGCTGAGAAAGAGTGGGTCAGATCTGTCTGCTTATTGGAAACAAAAGGATACAGCCCAGGGCCTGAAGCTCACTTTAGTGTCCTGTGTGAGTTTGTATTAGGTGAGCAAAGGGTCTGTAGTGTAAGAATGAAGAGAGCTCTGGGAGCCAGAAGTTGATATTCAAGTCAAATAAAAGACAGGAGCTCCCCTGAAGACATAGAAGCAGATCTGACCTTCCCCCTTTCCCCTTTGTGTCATTCAGGCAATGAGATGCCCTAGGATGGGTTTTTTATCCTTTGAATGTAGAATTGCTGAGCAGATTATCTTAATCAACTTCTCAAATTTAACCCCATTGATCAACACCACTGATCAACACTCACAGTCCACCCCTTGTCATTTTGCAACTAGACACATTTTTAAATCAGTCTGCAGACATAAAGACAAGCCCATACTTAACCCTAACATGTTAGGTCTGCCCTGCAAAGAAATGGAAACATATTCATTCCATCCCGAGAGAAGGTAAGTTTCCTATGACATGCAACACATACTACTTTGAAGGACCATCTATGTTCTCCTGCCACTCAGTGGATTGACTCTGTACTACAAAAAGTACCTCTGCTCAACTCTGCTTAACTTTTGATGCTATGCCATAAATTGTACAGATATTTATACTGATAATACTTACTAGTAAACATTTATCTCTAATTTCCACCTTTTACTATGTCCATCCCAAGGACTCCAAAGTGTGACATAGGTCTTAATCCCAAGTTATGACCCTTCAAACTCTGACATATTCCGCTTTCCCTGCCTGTTCAACTTGTTCTCAATGACTAACTCATTTAAAAAGAAGACAGAAATGTTCAACCAGAGGACTGTTCTGCTTTTAGCTTTGCATACACTACCTTCCCCAGCATCATGGTACTCCTGACTTCTCTCTGATCTTTGCTCAAATGGTAGAAGTTGAACCTGAGTCTACCAAGACTACCTAATCAGACACTCCACCTAAATGCAGACTCACACTCAGAGTAGCTCCTCTCTCTCTCTCTCCCTCTTTCTCTCTCTCTCTCCAATTTTTCATAATTTACCAAATTTTAGTGAACAGTGTGTGTTTCAACATTTATTTTTCATTTTTGTTCCCACTCTTAAAAAGTAAGCTGAACCAGACAAGGGTATTTGGCTGCTTTTTTGTTTCATATCTCCATATTTTAAGCAGAATACATTAGATAAGAAGTACTTGGAAAAATGAAAGCATTTAAGTGGAATTTATTGCAATGTACCGATAATTTTTTTTATTCTTGCTTTACTAGTTGAAAGCTCTCTTCTGATATTTAATCCAGTTAGGATAGATATACAGCTACTTTCTCTTAATTCAAGGAGAAGAAAGATTTGTACTAATAGTGTTTGGACAGGATATCAGGTCTGCATTTTGTACTATGAATAACCACTACAAAGACAACAATATGCAATGTATTAGTTATTGAAAGTGTCCTACTAATCAGTTTTGAAACTGTCTCATTGCTATTTGTTTCTCAACAAAATTAATAAAAAGCAGATATTCCTTTAGGAATTTTACAAGTATCTGCTACATCATGCCCATTCTTCATCTATTAAAAATGTTCAAATTTATCTAGAAAGCAACTAGTTACTCTGGGAGTATATTGGCTTTCATCAATTATCTTTCCCAATTGTCTACAAATTGTTTCTAACACCATATTTTCCCTTAACTTTGGCTCTCAATTATTTCATGGATTAAATGCATTTGACAGGATGTGGAGATAGCTCAGTGGTCTGAGAGCCTGCCTGGCAAGCATAAGGACCCAGGTCCGATCCCGGTACCACATGGCCTACAGGCCCTGAAACCAACCCCAGCCATGCCATGAGGGTCACCAAGACTGGGCGTGGTGGCACACTCACCTGCAATCACAGCTTTGGGGAGGCTGAGACAAGAGGATCACTATGAGTCCTAGTTACAGCAGTGAGACCTTGTGCCACATAATAAAGATTAAAACATATAAGTACATTTGGCATCCTTTGATCTCAAATTCAAACATACTATTTCTTCCTCTGCATAAAGAGGAACTCAACTCTTATTTTGCTATAAAAAAAATCCAGATCCACTTTAGTTTGTTATCTCAAAATATCCATTGTTTTCTTTGAAAAACTGTTCCTCTCTTATGGTGCAGCAGTTACACTGTGTTTGGCTACTGGAATCAGGATGACAGCCAAATGTAGTTTCAAAGCTAGGTTTAATTATCTCTCATAATGAGAATTTGGAGGCAGATAATTCCAAGCTCAGCAGAGTAGCTCAGCAATATCAACAATGACCCAGGTGCTATCTGCTTCATGTTTTATCAACTGGCGTCTCCCCACTCTTCTTGGTTCAACATAGAGGTAATAGAATCAGTACATCTCCATAAAAATAATCCTGTATTGGAGAAGCAAAGAGCAGAAACTCTGTAAGAACATTCCCTCATTTCATAAGGAAATATAACCTTTCCCAATAGATACTTCTCTCCTATGACTCACCATTTTTCCACATGCAGATAAGCCATGTTTAGCCAAGATCAGAATTATTGAAACCGGCTTAGCTAGCACATTTAAATAAATTTTATCACAAATAAGAAGAGAATCTATTACTTGTCAAGGGTGGCTTCAAAGTGTGTAACATAATAGTTTTATTTTTTGCATTTGTTAAATCAGACTTAACTAGAAGCATTAGAGTGACAGAGTGCATCCAATTACCTAAGTACTCTAGTGAACTGAGACACATGGAGAAGAAAATAATTAGTCTTCATTATGTAAAGACATTTTTGTGAAAAATAATCAGTATTTAATTGGAGCTTCATGTTGTTGAATAGAAAGATAGAACCTAAGGTCATTGAGAAATTGTGTGTCCTTATTCCTTGGGCTTTGTTCTCTCCCACAAAGAGCAAATGAACTCATGTCTATCTTTGCTTTCAAAAGTATACATTTCACCCACGATTCAGAAATTCTATATATCTTCTTTAAGAAACACACAGTAAGTTTTAAACAGGAAGTAGATGGTCTATATTTATCATAGTGATTCCGTACAGAAACATAATAGATAACAAAAAAACTATAGATAAATAGGAATATGAGTAAAATATTTTTGTGGCACTGTATGACAAAATAGTTGAAATCTTCAATCTGAAACAATTTATTCTCATATTAATCCTCCATAAAATAGAATTATTTTATGACCTTGAAAATAGAAAACAATGAAATCATTGTTTTGCTTCATGGCTATGGTTTTCAAATTTATTGACTTTGTAAAAGGATGAACAATAAGAAAGAAGTCTAACATAATTACCAGAATTCCATATGTTAAGCAAAATATAAACAGTAAAATAAATAAAGGACTCAAAAGTTAGTAAAAGTAAAAAGACAAGGTGAAGAGGGAAATGAAGAAAACATAAATAAAAGGAAAAAGATAACCAAGGAAATATGCCCCAGTCAGCATTTTTAATATCAAATTATTATTTGGGTTTTTTTCTGGTCATGTATGCTAGGTGGAATTGAGATGCTTTGGCAAAGTCATGGTAACTTGGAAATCCTAGCAAATGAGGACAGCAAGCAATACCTGCAAGAAAAAGTTATGTGAGACTTTGTAACTTAAGTTAACACTCCTCTTCCCAAAGGATCACTGTAAATATATACTACTACTATGAAATTTGCTGAAAGCAACTATTTCATTCTGTTGTTTGAAACTACAATTCACAACATTTGGAGACTGTTTATTAATAGCGTCTTCACAGGACCAACAAAAAGATTTGAGCAGAATTCAGAATTGTTTATGTTGAGAAAGAGACATGAAGGAAGCACAAGTGCCAAACATTGATCAGCTGTCCCCAAACAACATATGGCGAGCAGGGATTCTGAGGAAATTGCACGTCCTGCTAATGGTACTGGAAAGCCACAAGGAAGCGTTCTCAGCAGGCTAGAATGCGTGCTAGAAAAGAAATGCTTTGGAAGGAGAGGCAGCAATGAAAAGATAGTAAATCTTTTCTCTCGTATTACAAAAATTAGAAAGTGTCCAAAAGGGACTTCGGAAAGTACCCTCTTCTCATTCTAGATCTGTAAATGACATTGGTGCATTAGGTTATTACAAATTAACATTTTAGACAAAGTACTTTCCCTTGACTTAATTTGATTTTCTATAATAAACTTAGTTGTTATAAATTCTTTCTTAGCATATTCTGCAGAAAATGGGCTAACCACTTGCAACTACTTTTGAATAACTCAAGCAGTTTGACTTGTGTTAAGAAAAAATGGCAAATTTTATTTTGCTAGTCTCAAAATTTTATTTCTTGATATAAGGAAATGAACATATTTGCATATTTATTTATTTATATATTTATTTATTTAGTACAGAGTCTCGATCCACAGCTCAGACTTGTCGTGATTCTCCTGTCTCAGCCTCCCCAGCATTGGGATTACAGGCGTGCACCACCACCTCCAGTTTCAGTGGCCAGCACCCTGTTCCCTGGGTTCTGAGGCTGGCATAGCATGTGGTACCGGGGATCAAACCCCAGTCCTGGTGCTTCACACACAGGCGCCTAGACCACTGAGCTATCTCCCTAGCCTTGCACTTTGTTTGTTATTACAGTCAATCTGACAACAACTAAGATAGGAGTTAGTAACATGATTTTCCGGTTGGAAAATTTAAGCTCAGAGGCAGTAAACTATGATGAAACAGATCCCAGCAAGTGAAACAACCATAAACAGAACACAATTCTTTGTGGTTTCCAGGTGCACATTGCTTCACATTACAAAAAACATATGTGTCACTACATTTGTGACAGCATGTTATGGTCTTCTCTTATAATAATTAAAGTGAATAATATTTTATTTAAGAGCTAACAATTTGGTGATGTTACATAGTTGATAGTTTTAACTTGAACTGTAAGATTTTTACAAGGGCAACAAGCATTGAATAAAGTTTTGCATTTTTCACAATATTTCATACAGGCTCGGGATAAGTACTTAAAACATAAATTACTCTTTGATTAATAGGTTGTGATTTAAGGATGGCTAAGAGTATTAGCCATTAGCATGTGATTATGCTGAAGCATAAACTTACTTTTTTATTTTCTTAAGTTTCTATGCCAAAGAAATGTTTTGTTTACAATTTTCAGTTTCAACCTAGTTATTTTAGCAACACTAAAACACATTTAAAAAAAAAAAAGAGTTGCAGATGGTAATTTACAAGGAAAGCCATTTATCACTTTAAGGTAATTAAAAATTTGCAGCTTATTCTCATTAGCTGTTTCTCCAAACTTAGTTTCTATTGATTTTTGTCTGCGATAATTAAAGAAAATTATTGCTAATTTTATGTACTCTTGAATACTATTCTTTAACCAGAACCTAATTGCTAAATTTTAGCATCTGTATTCATCAAATTTACCTGTGCTGGCCATTATTTTTCCCTACTGCAATTAAGCTCTCTCTGATATTTTCAATTTATCTTAAATACCTAAGAAAAATTCTTGAGCTAATTTTTCATTTCTTTGGTTAACATTTCAGGTATCCATATGATAAGCAAAGATACTGTTTAACTTATGCAGTGTCTCAATAGTGAAGTAAAATATGCTGAATTTTAATGAACTTCATCAGTGGTACTCATATTGATCTTTATGGATGATAAGAATAGTGGTGAAGAGGGTCTTTTTTCTGTAGAGTCTTACAAGTCTGCATAGGGTAGGCAGCGTCCAACATCTAAGCATAACAGCAAAATTGTATGCACTAGAGTTGTCATGGCATTTAAGTGTCCTCTTATTCCAACTATATCTGTATCATTTGAGTGCTTTCTTCATAATTGCTTGTCTGCCTTACATCCATAGTTGAATATTTCCATAGTTGGGAAGAAAATATGCCATAAAACTAATGATAACAGTTCATAGCATTACTGTACATAAAATTACCCACAAAGATGACATTTTCATTATAGTATTTATGCTACATTGATGTACAGTTAGATTTGTATGAAACTTCAAAATAATTTTAGTATACTGATTACAGTTGCAGCTATTAGCAATTCCTAATTAATATTTGGATATGTTTATAATTGGATTGCAATTTATGTACCTTCTCATAAAGTAGCATTATGGTACGATGATTTTTTTTTCATAACCTAGCATGTACCCATGAACCCATAAATGTTGATATAATTCAGGTATAAAAAAATAAATGTTGAAACATATGTTATTCAGTTAAACACAGATCATGCTAGGTGAAATAATAATTCTGGTTCCAACTCAAGCAGGCAGCTGGTTTAAAAGAAATTTTTATCTTTTTTTTTTTTTTTTTTTTTTTTTTGGCGGACCGGGGATTGAACTCAGGCCCTTGTGCTTTGCAGGGAAGCACTTGTTCCACTGAGCCATCTCCCCAGCCCCTATTTTTTTTTATCATTTTTCTTCATTTGTTCTATGTAAATTTTGAAAAGAAGTATAGGTTATACCAATCATACAACAGGAAACTTAAACAGGTGCATAAACTTTATATAGAAACCGTGAAGCTAATCTAAACGGGAGATTATATTCTTTCCCCTCTCATGTTTTATTTGCTTTTTTTGAGACAGTTTTGCTATGCAGTCCAGGCTGGCCTTAAACTCATTTCATATTCCTGGCTGGCCTCAAATTAACCAAGATTCCTTCTCAGCCTCCCAAGGAGTGCCGAGACAGCAGGTATACATCACCACGACCACACTGTTCCCTTTTTAATCTGTTCTTGTGCGATTGTGTGGGGTTTTTGTTTGGCTTTCTGACATGAAGTCCTTTCTTTGTCACCCTGACTGGCCTTGGACCCCTGGGCTCAAATAACCTTTCCCTCAGGTCCTCGAGTAGCTGAGACCGTAGATGGGTGCCACCATGTCAGACACATCAGTTCTTTTACTCTTCCAGCTCAGCGTAAGTGGAGGGAAAAGGTGATATAGAATATGTTGACTATTAATTTTACAACGGAGTAAAAACAAATCAAAATATTTGGCTTGTTTCCAAGATATAGCCAATACAAAATGAGCAGCAATAAATAAGGATGTGCTTATAATTCTGTGGTGTGCAGATTTTAATTCCCTCAAGAAGAAAGCAAGAAAGGGAAGCGCTGGATCAAACAGGACCGCTAGCCATAGTTGTTGAGGGACCTTCACACTTATTTACAATGCAGTTGCACTAGTCTACATTCCTACCAACACTGTGAGAAAATTAAAGTGCAAATAAGAATTAAAATGTATAATAGATATTGTGAAATGTTGTTTTTCAAAAGGAAAGGGGAGAGAGGGAGGAGGAGGAAATGAAGGAAGAAAAAAGGAAGTGAAAAGACAATAAGAAAAAATCACAACATTTAGAAAATTGGGATATAGACACTTTTCTATCATCTTCTACAGAAGTAAATGGTTTTATTCAAACTACAGAACATGAAGCATGTTTTCTGTTTGATGACAAATGGTTCAGAAAACAAAATCTGTGCCTAAGGCAGTTGCCCAGAAGATGTTTGCGAACTTTAGGGGTAAAGATAACAGGGCAGTATTTGGGTTCTTACAAGTAGAAAATTGATGGGGAGAGAGTTGAATAAAAGGTTCCCAGAGTAGGTGCTATGCCCCAGATTCATTTTTCAAAAATTTCAATGGCAAAAAAATACCAAATGATATACCAACATACCAAAATACCAAATGAAATGTGATATTCAGCTATTTATTTTTACTCAAGAGCAATAATCCCTTCCTACTGGTTTACACAGTTATAGCACTTACCACATATCATTAAAGACCCTGATTTAATTTTTCCCACTGGACTATGAATTCTGAAAGTTAAAAATTGTATTTGTTTCTTTAGTGCATCCACTCTTTGGCCCAATGTCACAGAACAGAGTAGAACCACACACTAAATAGACTCCATACATTGAGTCACTCTTTATGTAAGTTAGGCATTAGGATCTATCCTGTTTTCTAATTTGAAAAACAGAAGGTGTTAAGTAGATAGGCATATATTCACCTGTGTGTTCTCAGAGAGAAAATCTGTATTCGCATAATAACAAGCATGAGTGAAATGAGAAGCATGTGAAAATCAGAAACGTCTGGGTGGAAGAATGAAGTAGAAGAAAGGCAGAGGCCTTACAGCCACGTGCGAGCTCCACTGTTGGGGTCTGGACTCTGCTCTCCCTCTCTCGGTGCTCCCTGGACTTTTGTGGTTCATAATCTCAGTGCTCACCCCCTTTCCCTGTCTCACTGTGCTAAAGCGCTCTTTCCCTCAAACCTGACAGAGCAGTGCTGCTTTATACACAACATATCCCTTTCAGAAGGTACCCAGAAGCTGTCACTTGCAGTTTTGCAGCTCTTCGTGATTTTGACACTCTTGGACAATCAATCAGGAGTGGCCACTTCTGCCACCAGAGGATGCGGGCCATTCTAATAATGAAGTTCCTGACCAATTGGCCCATGATCCTGGATAATCTTCCGGCTGGTGTCTGCAGAAATGCTCCTGGACGTGTAAGATGCTGCCGCAAGAGGAAATGAACTTGAATTTTCAGAAATACAGTCTGTGGCTGAAGCAGAAAATGAACATTCCTCTCATGCCCACTTCTTGATGTTTGATCTAAGGAATGGGCCATCTCTACGGGCTCCCTGGATCCGCCTGCAGCACACAGAATGAAGCACTACCTCCCTTCATCCTCTGTCTTGTTCATCCAAACACGAGGAAGCATCACATGCTGATAGCACCTGTACAACTCTGAGAAAGCCCCTGGCTCGAGTTCCTAGAGGATCTCCGACTAGAATGTGAATTCTCATTCTTAGCCTTTCTTGAGGAAATTGTGTTCGATTGTTACTGGGGACATAGGAAGAAAGGCTTTGCTGATGTGTGGGCATATTTCTGAATGCACTTGTGGCAATAGAGAGCTTGACTGCCACAGGGGTTCTGGGCATTCTCAACACTCTGTTGGGGTAAGACTTCGCAACACAAGCCACAGCTTTTCTCTTGTACTCTCTCCTGTTGGATGTCCTGGGCTGGGCAATGTTTTCCACAAAAAAATTTGTACTCTCAGACTTGATTTGTACTTTTAAACTGTTTAAAGTAATAATTTTATGCCTATTCACCTGAGACAATATTTAAATAAGACAGTGTAAAAAATAAAGTTTAATTTTTTAGTTTTGCTTTCAATTAGGTACTTCAAAAGCTCTTCAGAGGCAAATACCTGCAATCATTTTTTTTTTTTTTTACCCAAAAACTGCTTTTAGCAAAATGAAAAGGGAAAGTGCCTTTCCAAATTAGACATACAAATGAAAAGAGACTCTAATATCACATAGCAAGATACTGAGCTACGGGACATTTTTCTACCATGGGATCCTTTGTATATAGAAAGGACAAAGATGTTCAGGTTTAATGTAATATCAGACCCAAGATCTCACTGACATACTTATTATGACACTTTCAGAGGCATAAACTTGAGGGCTAGCACGTGGAGTGTGGAGTGCACTTGCTTTTGTGTTTCGCATGTTAGTGAGCAGTTGAAGGTAGGATATGCGGCCCGCCATCTGCAGCTGCAATTTAGGGAGACCTAGCCTTCCTCTTAAAGGAGAGCCACAGTAGAATGGAAAAGAAAGCCATTCTGGCTTTCACTCAGCTGCTGCATCTGTTCTTTTCAGAATATGTTCAGAGAATAAAACATTCAAAGTAGAATTCTGCAGTCTACATTATTTCATACTGTTGGCATTAGTTAAAATAACACTTAATTTTGAACAAATAGTGAGTGGCGCCTAACATTTCTTCCTGAAATATCTTTCTTAATAAATTGAAAAAATAATCACCAGGAGGATAAAGTGTTTTGGAATTTAGATGAATTTAATTTTGTTACATATTTTAAAAAATAAACATTTTGCTTAGAAGCTGTTGTTTTTAATACAATTATAAACCACCTATAGAATGACTGTACATGGACATTAGTTTTACTTAACAAAAAAGGAGCTAAAATCAATTTGTGATTTCTTTACTCATATTTCTCATTACTGTTTCCTAATAAATTACCTCTGGACTTATTGAGTTGATTAGTATATATTAGACATAATTTATAATTATTAAACTCACAAAATCTTGAAATATGAACTTTAAATGGGAGCCAGAGTTCACCTAAAGGAAATGAAATGAAGCACAGATGATATGTAAATGAGCATATAACTTTGGGTGTTTTTTTTGTGTGTGCTTTGGTAAATGAAGAAAATATCTAAGCATACATTATTCTGTGTCAAAATGATTCTGAATACTGTCCTCTGTGCTTACTTGACAGGAAGTAAGAGACTTATTCATTTATTTGTTGTTTTTAAGAACAGAATATATTTATTGAGAGAAAGAAAGCTTCTGTCTGAGAGGGGAATACAAGGGCTCCTATCTTTTATAGGAAATTCCGTAGAACAAAACTTTGAGGTGAGGAAAGTCAAAAGTGAAAAACATGGCAACTCACCAGGAAGGCATGAGGTGGGATGAAACTATGGTGAACCAATAAGATTACAAGTATAATTGCTCAGGCAAATTTGATTAACTCAGGAACATATGGAGAAGCAAGTCACATAGCAAGCGGGCATGAATACAAGGAAGGGACTCTTCCCGTATGGGGTTGGGTTTGTGACTCTCCTTGGTTTTTTCAAGGTGATTGATACCCATTTAGACTATCAATCTCTATGGAGGCACATGGTTGCTTTTGTTTAACCTTTCATCTTGAGGTTTGGCCCACAGCAGAGGTGCCTGTCTCTCCCACAGTTACAAGGTATCTCATCTTCCATGCTGGCTCCTTGAGGGAGACTGCTTAGAATATTGCTATATAACTATTTGCCTACAATGTTCCCTCTCTGAAGAAGTAAACTCAACTGTCTTGAAGCAATAATGATAATGCCTGCTCTGGCTTCTTCAAGCAGAAAGGAGTCCTATTTATTTATGGGCAGACAGAGACATTCTCCAGAGGGTCTACCTAAAAGCTCTCAGTAGACACCAGGCATTTTCATATTGGCTAGGCATATAACCTTAAGCCTGGAGGAGACAAAAATAAAGAAACATTTCAGTATATATGGGCCAAATAGTAGCATCAGCAGGATAATTATGAATACAGTCAACAAAGATTCCCACCATGAAGAGGCAGTAGTGACTTCTTATTAAAAAGATAAGGGTAAGGTCTAAAGAATTTTGAGTCTGACATGTTATCTATTATTTAATATCTTGAGTAGCTGTTAAGACATTGGCAGAAGAATCAGGAATGTACACACATCATTTGGGTTCAGTAATTTTTTATGTATCCCTCCATGCTGCTGTTAAAATGTCTAATACCACCTGACTTTGTAGAAGGGCCTGTCTCATTAATTCTTTTTTTTTTTTTTTTATTATTATTTAGGAGAGAAAGACCAACTGTGCTGTCACTTAAGAACCACTGACTATAGTTAAGGCCTTATCACGTGTCACATAACTTTTTTCAAGACAAGATTTGGTGGATCCGAGCAAAAGGAATCTAAAAGTAATCTAGCATATTTCCTGTAAATTATATCTGCATGATTACCTGGGTTTTGGCATCCTATAGGCAAGAACAAGTTTTTTTTTTTTTTGAGAAATTAGGTTATACATAATCAAAGCATGAGCACTAGAGCTGACAGTAATTTAGAAACATTTTAAGGCACAGTAATTGTACCCTAATGGCTCTTAGTCCCCTTTGTTGATGGACTGACATTTTTTTCATAAGTCTCTCTAGCTCTAGTTATAATCACCTTTAAATTTTTGATGACTTGTCAAAGCCAGATTAATACCTTATTCTTTTTTACCATTAATGATTTTTAAGTAATCTAAGTACAGTTTGGCAAATATTCCTGGTGAGACCTTGTGAGAAAACAATGCCATCAATAAATGTTTTATTTTCTACTTGTATGTGTTGAATGCAAAATGTACTGCTTTTGTTTTTAAGCTTTGTATTTAGAAATTTGCAGCAAGAAATTGGGAAATGATTTTGCCTTTAAATTTGAAAATACTTGCAAAAACTGAGTGAAATGACATTCTAGCGTCTATCTGTGAAAATGTTAAGTAGATGGGAAACTATACACAAAGATTGGACATGTGTAGTCTGTGTTGTTTATTATCAATTAAAACATATATACTACATTTACTATAAAACATTAGGCAAGGTTACTTTTGAGAAATATTATCTGAAAGGTCACACCTGCATTTACTATCTGCATGAAATACCAGAGGAGTTCCATCAGGAATCAAACCAGTGTGCTCCTACCCTTTTATGAGGTACATAGCATTCAGTCAGTTTAAAACAGTATCTTAGTTAGTGTTTGGGATATGTTCCCTGGGTGTCAGCAAAGAGCAAGCCTGAGGACTTTTTGATTATATGTTGGGACTCTGAGCTTTGTTTCAAAGACAAAGCCTGGCTCTCTCTATAGGCACAAAGCTATTGGAAACTTGCAGCCAGTGTTTTCAGACTTTTTCCTATCCTGACATGATTTGGACTGCCATTCTTTCTTGGCAGCCAAAAACACTAACAGAAATTCATCAACAAATCCCAGTCTGTGAGTTATAATGGTGTTTTGATTATTATATTAATTTCATAGATTTTATCAATTTTCTTCTGTTTTAATCTTTTTCAGAGAGATTGCTTTCCCTGCAGTGTGTGAGATCTTTGTGTTGTATTTAACAAAGGCATTTGAGGGCTGGGGAGATAGTTCAGTAGAATAAGTGCTTGCCTAGCAAGGGTAAGGTGCTGAGTTCAATCCCTATTAAAAAAAAAAAAAAAAAGACAAAGGTTTTCAGTCATCCCTCATGAAGCGGTATTTCTGTGAGTGCTGAAAGAACATACCTTCTGAGAGGAAAGACCCAACTTCAGCGTTGGTAGAGCCTTTCCTAGAGCCACGAAATGCCAGTAGGAATAAAAACATTATGAGTGTCTATAAACCTATGTGCACTAACTGGTTTATTTTACAACAAATGAAATTACTTCCTCATTAATAGTTTGTATGTTTGATTTAAATACATTTTATGACTATGTGCATTCTCATCACGCATCAGTAAGCCACGCCTACCATTTCACTGTAGCAGCAATGCCACTTAAATTGAAGCATTTAATGCAGCACCCAGTCACTGACTGGACTGACTGCTTTTCTAGTCTGTTTTGCTTTCTTTTCTAATCCTAAACTTAAAGTTAGAAGTGGAAACTGTCCCATGGGCCCTTGTTCCAGTTAAGACTGCACAAACAGACTCGTAATCTATATTTGTGCACCTGAAAGCTTAGTTGCTGGCACAGCCTGACCAAGATTACTGTACGTATGCATAATTCGTGGCTCCCAGTTTACGTCCTGCCGTAGGGTCATACAGATGCTGTCAGTACCCAGAAGACACTTTTCAGGAATAACTGCTTTCCTTATGTGATCAAAGCAAGAATAAACCCTGTTCTGACTCCACTGTCATTTCTTTATTAATTAAATAACTTTTAGAAGGAAAAATGACCAGACCCAATGGCCACAGAGTCAGGCTTCTGGGTAGGAAGCCTCTTCGGTCACTTACCTCTTCAGTTTCCACTGCAGAGCATGCCCTGGATTAGACTTTACAAACTGAAAATTTCATACAAATACAATAACACAACACATATTATATATATTCTCAGTCTGTCTTCATTCTCTCAAGGTAAGTTTTTCAGAACAATGGCATGAATCACTATTTGTGTATTTCACTTGTTGAAAATGTGAGGATTTTTGCTAATTATTATATTATTTTATTTAACAAATACATCATTCTCTCAATCTTTTGAAAATTTAGGCTAACTGTTGTTTGGAGATAGGACTGTTAAATGATATAAAAGTCCATCATTAGTTGTATTTTCTTTCCATCCATTTCAGCAAGAAAACACTGATTGCCAAGTTATGCATTTAGTTATATTTTTTAAGCAAGTGCCAAACACTTGCAGCAATCTTACATTTCTACTGCAATTTATGGCAGTTTCAGTTGACTAACATTGTCTACATGAATATATGTTTATTTTAAGTTCATAAAATAGTAACAAAAAGTTATATAATACATGTATAAGAAAAATGAAGCAGTATTTAATTCTCCAATAATTTTAAGAAAGATGCCAATAGAAAATTCAGTTTTTTGAAATTACTTAGTGAGATTCTATGTAACAAATTATGAAAAGACTGTAATTAAAATTATCTACTCTGATACTAACAAAAATGAGGTAAAGAAGATTTAAAACTTGAATCATAAGATGATTAGCAGCATTCATCCTTCATTCATTTTAGTGTAATAATTATAAAATACTGAAAATCACTGAACTAGCTATTTACTTTAAGAAACTGTGGAGGTTGCCAAAGCAAAACATAAAAAAGAAATCATCATGAAGTTAAAGATGGCACAATATAAAAAGATTTATAGAAATGAATGTTGAAATAAAACAAATTTCTGAAAGTTTCTTAGGAATTAATATCTTACGTACTTAATTGGAGACTTTGCATACATTTCTTGTAGGAATTTAAAAATGGTCATTTCTTTTTCTTTTCAACGTATTTGGCTGTTGCAAGGTGTCATTATACAGATTGGAATCATAGTGATCCTCATATAATCCTAGATCCTTCCCCAGCTCTAGGATTATAGGTGTGCACCATGACACCCAGATTCTGTGGCTGGTCAGCCTGCCCTGGGGCAGGGATGAGTTGGCATGTGGTGCAGGGGACTAAACCATGGTTGCTGCTCTTGCCTAAGCTTGCCTAGACAGGCGTGCTAGTCCACTAAGCTATGTCTCTGGCCCCTGGTCATGAATCTGGTCACGAATTTTTTAAGACAAAGTGCAAGTCCCTCACAGCTTTAAATACAAAGTATAATGACCTATCAAAAACATTGTAATGAAGATATTCCTATAAATAAACTCTCATTTATGTGGACATATGTATAATAGCACTTAATGACATATTCAACCTATATTATTATTTACTTATAAATACCATGAGCTAGGTAGCGGTGTATATAGTTACCTTCTAAAAATCTGTTATATGAAGTTAGGCTAAAAAATAACTTTGCAATAAAAATTTATTTGTTAGCAAAACCTCTCCTGAAATGTGTGTATGTGTGTGTGTGTGTGTGTGTGTGTATAGTGGTGGATAACACAAAGCTTGAAATTCTATTCTTTGTAAAAATACCTGTATATACCTTGTATATTTTCCACATTTTAAAATTTTTACAAAACATTTTTGAATAGTTGTCTTATTGAAGATGTTAATTTGTCTTCTTTCTCAAAAGAAATGATTTTGAGACACAATGTAATACAGATTATCAATTTATAAGTAAGACCTTGCCATGCTTGATTTATAATATGTGATTTATTAAAGTGAGTAAGTAGTAGTTATGTGATATAAGAACTGCAAGTTAAAGTTATGAAAACCTATTAATTCTGAGTAGATAAATATGCTTGAATTGCCTATTTTTTTAAAAATTAAACATTAATGGATTATGTGGACAAAGATATAATAATTCATTCTTCCCTTACTTGAGCAGAAAAGATAGTTATAATTAAATGAAATTTAAGGCATATAGTGATTAAACGTAAATAGCACAGTATATTTGTTTTATTTCATAGCATTCTCCAATTTCAGAAAAACAATGCTACACATCCCTACAATACTTGAATGTACAATACTAGTAGCAAACTTGATATTATCGATAGATACATTCAAGAAAAGTCTACCCTAATATGCAAAAGAGATAACTGAACTACTAAAATTTTGGGATAGGAACTTTGTGGTGTCCCTAAGCAACACAAGATTGGAGAGGAAAAACATATTCCATGAACATTTGGAAAGGTTAAGAAGTTGCAGGGGCTAGTGAGATCCTTGTATAAGTTCTACAAAATTTGACCTTTATATAATTTCTAAAATCATGTGACCATATATTGATTCTGCAATTATTCAGATGAAATTAATTACTGATAGCTTAAAAATAGATTTATATTTTTATCGGTTAATTCTCTGACAAGAGTTCACTTTCATTCATGTTGTTTCTCTCACATCTTATAGATCTATACAAAATAAAGGTACATATAAAATGTAATGAAAGTTTTACATGTTATCTTATGTAATATTTACACTCTTTTGTAGATGGGACTGAATAAATCTGGGAAATGCAGAGATGATATTTCCATACAGTGTGACTGAGGCAGTGAGAAGCCTTTATGTCCAGGGTCTTCCCTCTTTTGCTCTGCTCAACTTTGTAATAATGATGTATGCACTGTAGTATTTATCTTGCAAATACTGTATCTGAAAAACCACTCTTTGTGAATGTGTGAGGTGCTTTATGAATATTCCTTACATTGAAAACTTTAAACTAAAATTAGGTCTTGTGTAATTTATTTTCCTGCATTATCTTTTATCTTACATCTTAAATTCCTATTCATTTATCTAGAGGCACTCAAGGAAACTCAGAATTCTTGGAAAAAGTGATGGACATTATGTGTCTAAATAACTTTTAATAAATAATAATGGGGAACACTAGATATTAAAAATTGGCTGCTATCTTTCTGTGACTAATTTATGAGCTTAAATGCAGACAGAAAAGAGAATAGCATGCCTTTTTCTCTGACCTGCTTTATAAGAGACATTTGTGGAGCTTGGCCATTAGACACCTAGAAAAAAAAGAAGAAAACAAAAAAGCATGACATAGAAGTACATAGAAAAAATAATATTTATGTTTCAGAAAATAAGGGCTTAATAAAATGAAGGCTGCCTATAATTTAATATGTTCAAAATGTTCTCAGCAAATATTGAATGAAAATACTATGTGGTAACTTCCTACTAATATGAAATTCATAAGTGAAGAAAAGCATTTAGAAATTATTTTTTAATGGCACTTAAATCCAACTGAAATCAGATATAATACATCACGATGCAGTTCAGATGATGCAATTTTAAAAAAATGTCTTTTAGAAGCTTCACTATCAAAGTTATACTATGACCAAGATGTAAAGCAGGTGGAGACTTTGAGAAAATTTCTGTGTGACCACCTCAGGAAACGCTATTCCACAGAAGGAAAACTAAATATACATCATCTTTGTATTACAGGTACAAGCAGACTTGAATGTTGAAAAGGAATCAGAAAGCAGGCCTTCTTAAAATTTAGTGAGTCAGAAAAGCAGACAAATTGGTAACTGATGGGAGGATTTTGGCTTAACAACCAAATGTTGGAAGTCACTGAAAGACTCTGAGCCCAGGCTGGGCATGCATCCTGCAGAAAAACCAGAGCACAGCAGGTGCTTTGTTGGGAGGAGCAAAAGGGCAAGCAGCAAGGGAATTAGGAGGCTTTTAGTAGTCCAGAAGGAATGGCTTGGATCACTGATGGAGCAAGGAGGCAGAGGGAGGTGAGCATGTTCTGTTAGGGTGCACTGTGAGAGCAGGCATGACATCATTGTTTTAAAATTTTTTTTTGGTGGAACAGGGGATTGATCTCAGGCCCTTGTACTTGCCAGGGAAGTGCTTATTCCACTGAGCCATCTCCCTGGCCCCCTTTGACATCATTTATTGACAGATCAGTTTGTGATAAGAGAAAAAGAAGAGAGTAGACAAGGATGAGGATAATGACAGAACAATTTGTGTAAGGGAGGGAAAGAGCTGCTCTTTCCCGGGAAAGGAACACTGTGTGACATGCCAGATATTTTGAGAGTTGGACCCTCACAGCGTTTGTGGTTTGTGTAAGTTAAGACATTTTAAACAAACAGACGAATAATAAGTTGGAGTTTAGAAATGAACCCTAGATGGTAGTATTAAATTAGATGATATCTATCATTTTTAATCATATTCTTTTATTTATTTTATTTTTTTACTTTATTGAAGTACAAATAATGAGACAGTTTTAAGACACCTGATTCGATAAATTAATACATCGCAAACTGTTTTCATAATGTTTTGGTATCGTACAAGGTGCATACATGATATTATACTTACAGACATTATTATAGCAGATATCTCTTATCAGTAAATTAAGACAGTGTAACTCTTTATGTATCTTATTTTTTATACCTGAATTATATCAAAGATTCAATAATTAATACTTCCTACCTTGTTATTTTCCTAGTGGTTGTCCATAGATATCATTAAATGCTGATATAAACTTATATAAGACCATCAAAGAAATGCATATATATATATATATATGGGGGGGAGAAAGAGAGAGAGAACACACACCAAGAGATTTCAAGGACTAAAAGCTAGAAAGAAATTTAGAAAGAACAGAAGAAAAGAGATGGAAGGGAGTACTCAGCAGTCTCATTCCCTAGAAGCCCAGAGAAAAAGTGTCAAAATGGTATACAAAATGGAGTGATCCATGACATTTGAGTTATTTGCAGATCTGGCAATGTATGAGGCATGAGGATATTTGAATGGAGACAAAATGTTTTAAATCACACTTGTGGTTAAGAAACTTAAAATTTTGAAAATATTGAACAGTATGTGATTTTCAAACATGATTCAAATATATGTAAAATGACCATAACCCCTTCATTTTAATGTTTTAGATGAATAAATGAAATAAACTATGAATATTTAACCCAGGATAATAATTTGTCAAATATACAATTTCAAATCAGATTGCTACTGTTATTTTAGTAAGGAAATGGACAACTGATTAAGATATTTTGTAAAATTTTCTGAGCTTTCTCAAGTCTTTTCTGAATAAATTTTCATAAATATTTTATGCAGTGTTTATAGTTATTCTGAGGACAGAGTTAAATGTGACTTCAAATATTTTATAGTAGAGTTGAATGAATAATTTTATTTTCTTCTTAGAGAACTCATAAATGTGGTAAGTACATTAAACATATTATGAAGAAAGAAACTTTCAATCTTATCAGAAATGATTTGAAACAAAGTTTTAAAGCATCAATAATGTAATTTCTGTCAACTAGATTGCATTGTACCGAATACAGCAGGAAAATAGAACAATAAATTTGAGCATATACTCTACATAATAAAGTCTCAAGTCATGATACTGACTGTTATTACTCATGTGTAAAATATGGACATTAAAACAAATGATGCGAACAATTGGGATCTAGGACAGGATTCAAGGGGTACCATTATGAATAGTGAAAGCATTATAAAAATAATCACAAAATCATATTTTCAACAGACAGTATAAAAATTAATTTCGTTCTTTAAAAATATAAGCAAAAGGACAATATTCAAGATTTACTGAATTGCTGTAACAGAGGTGTGGGAATTATTAACTGCATGTCAGTTTTAATTATACACTGATGAACAAACTTATATTTGCAAAAGTATATTAATTAAAATTAAGTTATAAAAAGTGTTTGTCAAAATGTGCAATCAGCACAAAAGTGATAATGTGAAAGAAATAACTCTTCTTTAAGTATTATTTAACTTAAAATATCTACTATTTGGCTGGGTGATAACTCAGTGGTCTAAGCGACTTCCTGGCAAGTGCAAGTATCCAGGTTCGATTCCTGGTACTGATACCATGTCGGCCCCCAAAACCCCAGACACACTGCTCCAGCCACAGAAACTGGGCATGGTCACACATGCTTTTAATGCCAGTGCTTCAGAGGCCTGAAACAGGAGGATACTTTGAGCCTGAGTTGTGTAGTGAAATCCTGTACCAAATAAAGATTTTTAAAAACTTAAAAATAAAAGACTTCAAGAAAATTAAAGTATCTACTATTTGTGTAAGCTGAGATGCACTGGTTTGAATTACAGCAAAAGTGCACACTTTTGACTGATTTACAACAGACAGTCAGTCAGTCAGTCAGTCAGTGAAAGGGCCAGGAAGAGAATGTTTCAGTCTCTTAAGACAGAAACAGCTTTCAGGGGCCGACCATAGAGCTCAGAAGATTAAAGTGCCTGCAAGCAGGCTCAGGCGCAGGGGGTTCAATCCCCAGACCTATCATGCTGGGCCCGCCCTCTGGGCCTTGCTGAGATGGCAACTGAGACTGGGTGTGGTGGTGCGCACCTGTGATCCCGCTCTTGGCAGGCTGTAACTAGGCTGAACACTATGAGTCAGATCTACTAGTGAGAGCCTGAACACCCTGTAGCCCTTCCCTAAAACATACAAGAAAAAAGAAAGAAAGAAAGAAAGAAAGAAAGAAAGAAAGAAAGAAAGAAAGAAAGAAAGAAAGAAAGAAAGAAAGAAAGAAAGAAGGAAACAACAGCTAAACTGAGAAAGATAATCCTTGGATTTTCCTGAAATATGAAATACAATTGTTAACTTGCTGAATTTAATGAAGTCATGGATTGGGGGAAGTGGTCCAGATCTCTGGCTACAGAAACTTACATGTTTAACATGTTGCATGGCATTACAGAACATTTTTCATAAAAAAAATTTTTTGGAGGGTGCAAGATAGCACAGTGAACTAAGCACCTGCTTAGGAGCCAGTGTTTGATTGCCAGTATATATGCCAGGCAGAGCCTGGCCCTGGGCACGCTGAGCTAGAAACCGAGTGTGGTTGTGGTGGTGCGTACCTGCAATCCCAGAGCTGCGGAGGCTGAAAACGGGAGGATCACTATGAGTCTGATCTGCACAGCAAGGCTCTGTACCAAATATATAAAATTAAAAAGAAAATTCTATTTAGAGTGTGAGGAATAAAAGGCAAAAGGAAGCAGGACTTATCTGAAAACTGTTTATTGCAGGAACAAGAATAGCATATAATGAAAAACTTCATAACTGATTATAGCAGGGTTAATAACTGGAGAGGTACACTGATATACTTGTCTGAACTCAGAACAATGAATGTAAACTTGGGGCTACTAAACTGGGACCAAATTAAGTGAGCTTTCTGGAAAAATTAGCAGTATTATAAGAAACCAAATATTTTATACAGGTAAAAGAAGATGACTTGTGTGCACCCCAGAAACCAGAAAGACTCTGCCCATCACAGTTTCAAAGGTACAAAGAGCCTTCTGTTTAGGAAGCTCTTTTTCCAGGATTGATTTCACTGTACTCAGCCTTCCAGGCAATAAGAGATCACTGAGGCTGTACAAAGGGAGCCTGGCTCTTGTCTCTGCTGACAGCAGACCAGGAAACTACAAATGTGATGTGCGTTGTCCTGGTATGCAGAATGGGAGGGTTGCAGAGTCAGAAGGGCTTCAATTAAGGTTTCAAACAAAGGCCTAGGAAACCAGCCAAGTGGAGTCTGAGAGGGCAGTGTATGAAGTGGTAATGGAGCTGAAGGTGCACACCTCAGGGAGTAGCAAACTCCATGTGAAACGCTCGGTGAGAAAAGGTGTATGGTGTGAATGCATACAAGACAGCAGGCAAGAGCACAGTTATAGGACTGCAGTATATCTAGCATGGCATGGGGCAGTGCCATGCAATTCCTCAGATCTCACATTTCACCACCATGGGCCCCACACACTGAAAATGAAGCCACAAGAGTTTTGGTTTTTTTCCATAATTTTATTGAAGAACAAATACCAATGAGAAAATTTTAAATCAAATTAGTAGAACAGATACAATAATTAAAACATATTGCACATTGTGTTCTTAGTGGTTATTTGCTGTACAAGGTGCAGACATGATATTCTGTCTACAAACACTATTAGAGCAGATTCCTCTATTTATTGAATTAAGAGAATGTAGCGATATACCTATCTTTTTTTTAAAGCTGATTTATAGTAGAGTTTCAATAATTAATACTCTTTACATTGCTATCTTCCTAGTGGTTATCCATAGTACAAGAAGTAGACAGGATATCCTGTCGAAACATTGGTGCAATTTTTTCTTCTCATAGAATTATGTGAAAGCAACTACATATTTATCCTAACTATTCTGTGTATAGAAATATAGAATGGTCCTTCTTTGTATCCCCTTTTCTTAGTTAATGCTATCAGAGATGGGTATTCTTTTGTCATTCAATTATTATGTGTGTTTGAATTCAGCAAATCACTCTAACACAGTCCAGCAGTCCACAATAGTAGTGGGTTGTCCAAAGAAGTTGTTGACTAGAGCCATTTACAGCTCAGCATATTATTATGGCTTTACTTTACATACCTTATTTTTATACTTTTCTGCTGGATGGTTAAGACTGAGCTAAAGCAAGACCTATCTAACAAAAAATGCAACTTTTCTATCTGATGAGGTCAGTCAAGTCCCCTCAGGGTTTATCCTGTAATCCTGTATCTCATTTTGTAGATCCTTTGTCAGTGTCAGCCGTGTGGATGAGTCATGGCCATTTCTTGACCATTTTACATTTTGTGAAATTCTGTGAGAAAGTTTTCTCTCCATGTGACTCTCCTTGGGCACACTCTAAATCATCAATTCCATTGCTCTGTGGCTCCATAATCTCCTTGGTCAGAAAATTTGGGACACAATTGAGTTTCATGATGCTACAGTACAGGTTTTCCTATATCCCAAGTTTTCACTGAACTTGAAAGGCTGAGGCCAAAATGTTCCATTGATTTTCAGACTTGCTTTGGCGATATTTGTTCCTATTCACATATTCCTTTCTTTTTGAGTGATACTGTTTACCCTCTGCCATTGTATCACTGGAGTTTGTGATTTTTATTTCAAAAACTTCCTCTAAGTTTTATAGATTAAGAGTTTCCCTTGAATTTCAGAGCAGACTTTGACTATGTGGGACCATGGAGACTTTCAGGGAGGTCTTAGTGTGTCTTTTTTGTGTATAGGAGCCATAACAGGTATTGTGGAATATTAACTTGTTACTGTGTTTGTCTGGACATTGATTCTTGGTTACTTTTCTTCTTGCTTAGACATGGTACTCAATACACAAAGTCATGAGGGAAAGGTTCATAGGTTGTAGACTGAAAGTCAGAAACATCATGATGAAAGGGCTTGCTTGAAGAATAAAAGTGCTCTTCCTGTGTTGGCAAGGAAGCCAAGGGAGCAGGGAGGAGCTGGACTCTCAGCTACTGAGCACCCTTACCAGTCAGGCTGCTGGTGACCTGCCTCTTCTGAGCAGACCTCACCGCTAACAGCACAGTGAGCTATGAACTCACTAGTGAGAGCAATCAATCCCCTGATGAATATAAGGATGCCATGATCCAATAACTGACTGAGTGCACTCAACATTTGGGAGAATTTTTCTATCTAACCCATAATAATAAAGTCAACTGACAATGTTTTATGAAATAATGAAATAATATGCTTCTTGAAAAGTAACAGTGGTGATGCTCATATGAATAACTATGAATAATAGTGCTAAAATAATTTATTATTAAGAAATATTACTGTGTGTACCAGAATGAATGAAAATGTCAAAAAACAGGTGAATACAAAAAAGCAATGATACATACAAAAATCTCTTGAATGCGCAACATATATGTATAATTATTTAGAAATTCATTGTGTTTTTCTGAGTAACATTTTCCCTCTACTTCTTATTTTAAACATCTCAAAAGTGACTTTGTCATGTGATTAATACTAAGAGGTATCAAAATCACTGGCCTCAAGAAATGTGTTTCCTACCTCTAACTTTCCATCTCTATGCCCTTGAGATGTTAGCATTCATTAGCTTCCTACAGTATGATGTTTCTTTCCTTGAGTGGCTGCAAAACCACATGAAATAAACAGAAGGCTGAGGAAAGAGCATGTGCACAGTAATGAGAATAAGCAAGAAGTCTAAATGAAGAAAAAAATAATAACTTGCCTGTGTTGTTTCTTTACATTTTTAGGAGAAATGTATTAACAGGTCTGATAGTAGTCCTCATAGAGATTGTCTTTTATTTTTCTTACTCATTGACCTATTTATGAAATGGAATTTGTCAGTAATGATGTAAGACTTTTTATGAAAGTAAACCTTTCATCTGGCAAGCTTTCTTTCTTATTTCTAAAAATTAATATATTAATGAAGGATAATAATGATGCTAAATTATATCATCTGAATTATTAAAGTTAAAAACTTAATAACATACCACATTTGCTTTTTACATTTATATTCCAGATTATGCTTTCTTATATGCTTCATTTTTATGAGAAAAATAAGTAAAATGGCAGAGCATTAATGTTGAACACTGCATTTCTTAATGTGACACCCACAGGATTTGAATCATACATATATATGTATATAGATAGATAGATATAGATGTATTACGTGTAATATATATTACATGATACTAGTTATTTTCCATAAGAAGTAGTATAATTTTACATCCTAAGATCACTGTATGTATTACATAGTGTGCATATCTATTCAAAACAAAATATTTCTTCTAATTTATGAGTTAGGTAGGTATTCTCTTTCCCTATATTCTACCACTTATGGAAGTGAAATATGGTTCAAAGCTTTATGGTTTAAATTAGTGACATACATTATAAGACTATTTATAGTAGTCACCCAAAGAATCATATATAAAGAAAATACAGAACAATCTGTCCACACACTAAAGACCGAAGAATCCATATGAGGGCCTGGATCACACAACAACCTCCTGCAAGAGTCCAGCTGAAGCCTGAGAGCCTGGGACAATGCCTTCCACAAGTCTAACGGGAGGCCTAGAGCAAAAAACAATGTCTCATGCAGACCTGTTTCATGGAACTGTGCTGGGATGTCCCCAAGATCAGAGCTGGAAGCTAGAAAGTCTGTGCCAGATGGAGGAAGGACTGGTGCTAGCCGACTGAGGGATCTTTACAGGAGCCAGGAAGTGATGCTCAAAGTCAGAACCAGAGCTCCTCTGGAGAGCACTAGGACCATCCTCAGGCACAGTGAGGTCTTGAGTTCCTCAAAAGATGAAAACAGCCGAGCTCTTGTAAGGAAAGCCAATATGACCAGCTTCTCTAGAACACTGAGCAGTGCACCATCTTACCCTCTGGAGTCAGGAAGAGATGCTTAAAATGGGAACCAAAGCTCTCAGAAATGAACCACCATCATCCTTAGCAACAGTGAGGTCCTAAGCCTCTCTGAAAAGGAGAACCAAGTTCACCAGGAAACCCAGAATGACAAGTCCTCCCAGGAGAATAGCCAAGAAGAACCAGTAGCTTTCAACAGTTCCCAGTTCTTCCAAGAGTTTCTTCTCCAATTCTTCCTCTTATGTGGCTGGCAACAACCCTCAGATGGGTTTCAAAAGATGAGATCCCTGTCTGTGATTCTTTGAAGTATTTCCTGTGAAGATTGTTTTCGTGATATCTCTAGCTATCTGTATGTCTTCCAGATTTCTAATTACTTTGTCTTCCAGTAGATTTCATGTATCTGTTTTAATATTTTGATGTTGTATCCCATTTGACTTTAGTTTAGTGCATGGTGATAGATATGAGTCTAATTTTAGTACTCAGCATGTGGAATGCCAGGTCTTCCAGCTCCATTTATTAAAGAAGCTCTGTTTCTTCCACTGAACATGTTTGCCCTCTTTGTCAATGATAAAGTGGCTGAGTGTGTCTGCAGTTGTGTCGGCATCTTCTAGTCTGTTCCATTGATTCATAGGTTTTTTTTTTTTTTTTTCTAATACTACACTGATTTTATTGTGGTAGCTTTGTAGTATAATTCCAAGTCTAGGATTGTGCTGCCTCCTACCTTGCTCTATTGTTGTGTTTGCTTTGTGAGGTCACCACTGTTTCCAGATGAATTATAGGAATGTTTTCTCTACATCTAATCCAATGTTTTTTTAATTGGGATTGCATTGAATCTACATCACAATTTTGAAAATACAACCACAGCTACAATGTTCTTATCTATGAAACAGGAATATCTTTCAAATTTCTGAAATCCAGTTTGATATCTTTTTCAAATTACTGTAATTTTCACTGTTTCGGTCTTTTACTTGTTTCTTTAGACTGATTCATAAGTATTTCAATGTTTGAATGACGTTGTAGGTGTAGTGTCTTTAATGTCGCTCAGTGTGTTTTTCCTATATTTATAGAATGCCATTGTTATCTGAATGTTGACTTTGTATTCAATTATGCTACTTATTTTTTTTTTTTATTCTAAGAGTCTTTGAGTGGGGTTTTTGAGGTATTCCATGTAGAATATTATGTCAACCATGAATAATGGTAACTTCACTTGTGCCTTCCCTCTGCTCATTCTTTTTTATTTTTTTATTCTTGTCTAATTGTTCTGGCTAAAGTTTTCAGCATTATACTGAATAGGTATGGCAAGCGAATAGCCTTCTTCTCTACTTGGTTCTAGAGTGAAGGCTTTCAGTTTTGTCCACTTAGTATGATGTCAGCTGTTGATTTGTCATAGATGGTTATTATCAGATATAAATAAAGACCAGATATTCCAATTTTCTGTACGATTTTGTTTTCTTATTTTATCATGAGTGAGAGTTGGAGTTTATCAAAAGTTTTTCCTGATGTCTTGAGATGATTATGTGGTTATTGTGCTTGGCAATTTATTGATTTATGTATGTTGAACCATCCCTATATTTCAGACATAAGTACAGCTTGGTCCTGGAGTATAATCTTAATGACTGCAACATTCTGTTTGATAGAATTTTATTGAGGATTTTTGCATCTGTTCACTCAGAAGATTGGCTTGCATTTCTCTCTTTTGACTGGATCTTCCTCTGGTTTTGTTATTAGTGTAACATTTGCCCCCGTAAATTAGTAGAAGGGCCAGCCAAATAGCTCAGTGGATTAAAGCACCTGCAAGCAGGGGCAGAGCCAGGGATTCAATCCCTGTCTACGATGGCCATTGAGCCTGGGCATGGTGGTGTGTGCCTGTAATCCCAGCTCTTGGGAGGCTGTAAACGAGTGATCACTATAAATTCGATCTAGTAGTGAGACCCTGAACACCCTGTAGAACTTTCCCTAAAATGCGAAAACTAAACAAACAAACAAACAAAAGCAAAACAGGAAGGAGTAGGGAAAATTGTGTTCCTTTCAAATTTTTAGGCAGTTTGGGAAAATTTGCACTAAATCTTCTCTAAATTTCTTGTAGATTTCAGCTTTGAATTAATCAGAATTGGCTTTCCTTCACTGGTAAGCTTTTTTATTTTATTTTTAATTTAATTGATTAATATTCAAAATTTTTATATCTTTTTGATTCCACTTCTGTAATTCCTATGTATCTAGAGATCTGTCCATATCTTCTGCATTTTCCAACCTAGGAGAGTAAATATTTTTGAAGTAAGATTTGATGATCTTATGAATTACTGCAGGATCTGCAGTGATTTCAAACTTTTTAGTCCTTATTGCAATAATTTAAGTTTTTTTCTTTCCTTTTTTGTTGATCAGTTTGGCCAGGGGATTATCAATTTTATTTATTCTTTCAAAAAACCTACTCTTTTATTCATTAATTATTTGTATTATTTTCTTAGTTTCTCAGTGTGTTAATTTCTGTGCTAATCTTCATAATTTCCTCTCTTTTTGGGGCTTTGGGCTTGAAATACTCTTTTTCTAGAAGCTTGAAGTGCAGCATAGGGTTGTTTATTTGCTTCTTCTGTTTTCTTAATGTGGGAATTCACCGCTATAACTTTATCTCTAAGACTGCTTTCATTGTGTTCCACAAATTCCACTAGGTTGTATCTTCATATTTGTTTGACTGTAATTTTTTTTCTTTTTTCTTGATTTTATCTGTGACCTATTGCTTGTTTAAGAGGGCACTATTAATTTCAATTTGTCAAATAACTTCCAATTTCATTGCACTCTGGTTCAACAATATGAATGGGATAATTTTGATTCCTTTGCGTTTACTTAAGCATGTTCTATGTGCTGGTTTATGCTCCCGTGAGTAGCTGAGAGGAATGTGTTTCTAAATTTATAGGGTGGAATACTCTGTAAAGGTCTACTAAGTCCGTTCACAAGTTTGCTTTAATTCTGTTATTTGCTGACTTTTCCTCTAATTTATCTTTCTCCTTGTTTTTTTTTTCCATTTATTTTTATTTTATTAAAATACAAATGTCAATCAGACAGTTTCAAGACACCTTAACCATACAGAGTCGATGAATTAATACATTGCAAACTTTTCATAACGTTTTGGTACTGTACAAGGTGCATACATGAAATTATATTTACAGGTTTTTTTATAGCTGAATTATATCAAAGATTCAATAATTA
>PVKA01013912.1:9340-53895 GCA_004027165.1 Ctenomys sociabilis | reverse complement strand
AAATATAAAGTTCATGTGTTGGTATATAAGTTTTGATCTACCTAGGTCTTAACCATCCAGCAGAAAAGTATAAAAGTATAAAAATGAAGTATACATCGTGAGCCCATAATATTAAGCTGAGCTGTAAATGGATATGGTCGACAATTTCTTTGAGTAACTCCCTATGGTTGCAGAATGCTGGACTGTGTTGGATTGTGGTCTCGAGTTCAAGCACCTAAGGTAGTTGAATGTCAATGGAGTGCCCACTTTTGACAGGTGTAGACAAAGGAAGGGTTGTAGAAAGAAAAAATCATGATGTGTGTGTATATACAGTACAGTTGGGATAGATAACGCTGTGCTTCTACATAATTCTATGAGAGGCAAGATCTGCACTAATGGTGGTTGGACAGGATATTATGTCGGCTTTTAGTGCTATGGTCATCCACTAGGTAAATGATTGTTGAATTTTTGTATAATTCAGCTATAAAAAAACCTGTAAATATAATATCATGTATGCACCTTGTACAATACCAAAGCGTTATGAAAACAGTTTGCAATGTATTGATTCATCGACTCTGTATGGTTAAGGTGTTTTGAAACTGTCTGATTGACATTTGAATTTTAATAAAATAAAAATAAATGGGAAAAAAACAAGAAATAATTATACGTGATTGGACTAGAGTCCTTAATAATTAGTTTTATAGTTCATCTTTTTTGCTTTCAGAAAAGCTACATTTCAGACCATGGACAAACTATATATAATTACCCCACTACAGAGTGATAGTTCTATTGATAAAGCATTTTTAATAAATGTTTTATATAGTCTTTGGCATATTACTGTGGTTTTCAGTCTTTATATATGATCAACTTTACAAAGTCTTGTAGGATAAAGAAATGAGTGTGATACTGTAAAAAATAAAATTGGGATAGAGACAAAAGAAAGAACTAAAAATGTTATCTACATGTACCAATTCCATACAGTGAATATAATCATCATGTATTGTAAACATACTAAGAAAAATTAAAATACTAAAATGGGATTATTGGTATAAAAATATTCTCATCACAAAAAGGACAAATGTTTTTGATAAGTTATGTGAAGTTTCCTGAGGTGATCCATATACAATGCCTAAAGGTACAAAACCATCACATTATCCTCCATAATTATATAAGATAGCTACCTATTAATTAAAAAATCAAATTCATAGTTTTCCATGGAAATAAATGAACATAATTCTCCTCAATAACTCATGAATGATCTTCAAGCTCCTGCCAGAATACTTACAAAGACAAGCACTCAGTTCCAAAATCATTGCTATTGTTATAAATTTCTTAGCTGTATGAAAATCAGCCTCCCTGAAACTTCGATAATTGATTCCAGTTCCACACTCCAAAACAACATTGAATATGTTAAACTTTTTTATCTGATGTAATGGTAGAAAACAGCATTTAATATAATGGCCATGAGGACAATTTTATCCTGTAACTACTTGGTTTTATTATTTTTTTCATACAAAGTAGCGTGAAATGACCTACTGTGTTAGGTTAAGTTAAAGGTATTATATATTAAGCAACAGAAACAAATCTACATCCTCAGAGTAGGAGCTCAATAAATTGTACCTTTCAAAAATTATGGTTAAAGATAATACATTTCCCCTTTGTCCTTCTTTCTCTACCCTGAACTTGCAACTACTTTAAACTACTATTTTTGCAACATTTTCTCCAAATCTTTCACAGTGCTACATCTCACTGTCATACAAAGTTAGGGGTCACACATAGCTTATTATACAAACAACTTGTAGGTGTGATACATGCACAGAGAAGTTATATTCTCCAGAAACCTTCCTTTAAAAAGGAAAGAATGAGAAATTAGATGTTATAAGTTATAATTATGGAAATTTTGTGATAATGAGTAACAGAATAGAGACTGATAGCTTTCTTTACCCAGACAGGATGTTTACCTCAGGACAGAGGTAAACATAGCTTGTTTGCTTTAGGCACTGAGGTCTAGTCCCACACACACAATTTGAGGGATTTCCTAGCTTCCATGGCTCCCAACATATCCACCTTTTTTGTTTTGTTTTGTCAGAGATCTGTGGTCCCCAGTAGCATACTGTGATTGTATAGTGCTTAATACTCTGTGTTGTGGCCACAGCAACCTCGGTTTGAACAGAATATATATTAATAAAAGTAGGATCTAAGACAAAGTTTTAAACTATTTCCTCCAACCAAAAGAGCTCCCCATCTTTTTCCTTTGACTGAATTTAAATGGAGTTTGGGGGAGGATATAAAGAAGGATATCTCAAGGATGATATTTTAGACTTTATACTAAAGGGAATAAGTAGATTATTTCATTTAATCTTCATAAAACATTTGGTCAGATAGTACTAGTTTTGGTGTTATGCTTGAGGAAACTGAAAAGCTTACTAAAAAACTAAAAACATTTAGAATAACAGTCAAAATTGGGATCCCAGAGTAGGTTTGATTTTTCATTTTTAATTCAAGCCCTTTCTTTGTAATCAACTAGAAAGCAGATACCTCACCCTTCCCTATGGGAGCTGGCTCAAAGATTCTATTGGTTTTCTAGGACAGCCATAACAAAGTACCACACTTTGGCATAACAGAAATTTAATTTCTTATAATTCTTGAGACCATAAATCTGAGTGGTAAGGCTATGAGCAAAGTAGGGTTTTTTTCTACTGCCTTTCTCCACCACTTAAAAACGGTTGTCTTGTGATATCTTCAGCTTTTATATCTATTCTAACTAAATAGAAATGTAAGATCACATCTATACTTGCTAATAGGTGTCTGGTGATAAAATTCAAGCGTTTTGTGAACATAAATGGAAGGGATAACACTGTGTTATGAGATGCATCGGACTTTGTTATCTAGCAGTTATGTCATACGTTGTTTATACTCACCTTTACCTTTACACTGAAATTATGAGTCTATGGATCTATTACTTAAACTTGGGCTTTTAACACATTAGTAAAGAAGTATTAACACACTATATCACCAACTTGTTTTAAAGTATCTCAATGGCTATATTTCAGTGTCACTTACTTGCTTTTTTATCTTAATTTATTTTTCACATTAAAAAAATAAAACTGAGAAGAGGATTCACAGGCTTCATCATATACCACAGGAGAACATGGCACAAAAATATTTAAAGCTCTCATCTGATGGACCTGACCACAGATGATAGCCCACTTAGTGGTAAAACCAAGCCAATTCAGACAAGGCAGAATAAGTCAGTCTTGCTTAAAGGCTTCACTTTAATATCTAATTGCTTTATAATCTGAATCCTTGCTGTGTAAGTTGTGTCTCTCAAAACATAAACACAGAGATATGTTTTCTTTTATATTAGTCTAATCGGGCCTCAACTATGTCTTCCTATTAGGTCCTCCATTTGGGTACTGGTACTCTTTACCCACCTTGTTTGTAAGGTCTCTGGGTCCTGATTCTATGCTTTAGATATATCAGCTAAGCACACTCTTTCAGGAGGACAATTACCTATGATTTTTCTGAAGACAATGAAGTTAATGTATTAGTTCAATTTTTGCTCCTGTAATGAAATACCTAGAGGCTGGGTAGTTAGAAATATAATAGATTTATTTAACTCACAATTTTGGAGGCTAAAAGTCCAAGCAGCACACTACTGACTCTGACAAAGGCTCCTCTCACTATATCACTCCATGGCAGATGACATGACTGGCACGTGCACATGCTAGAGAGGTCACAAAGAAATAAAAGAAGACAGAAAAATGTAGAGGTCCAGACTTGCTACCTCCAATTGGGTTCCAACTCAACACCATTACAATGGGGGCCAAGCCTTCAACACATGAACACTTGTGGGACAAATCACACCCATGCATAGTAAGTCTGTTCCCTGAGAAATGGAAGTAATGGGTTTGGGGCCCCTGATAGATGTCTGCTTACCAGTTTGGCAATCTGTAGTCAGGCAATATATTTTTCCTTCTTTCACCCAGTCTTAAAGAATCTAAATGATTTCTCCTGTGCCAACTCCCAGCAACTGCATTGATGCTCATAGTATCTGAATTATTTTTTAACTTTATTTTTAAAATGATTTTTAAATTACTTTTATTTGCTTTTTAAATTAATTTTATTGAGAAAAATTTGCAATGAGACAGTTTCAAAACAGGTTGGTAGGAGAGTTAAACAATTAATACATTGCATATTGTTGTCTTTGTAGTAGTCATTCATAGCACAAGTTGCAGACATGATATAGTGTCCTAACATTATTAGTACAAATCTTTCTTCTTATTAAATAAAGAGAAAGTAGCTATATAACTATCCTAACTATTTTGTACATACAGATACAAAATTGTCCTTCATTTATATCTCCTTTTGAGTTTACTTTTGTCAGTGATGGGTATTCGATAGCCATCCAAATATTGTAGGTGCATGAATTCAGCAAAATATTCCAATATAGTCCAGTAGTTCACAATAGTAGTGGGTTAGCCACAGGACTGACAATGTCTGCACCTATTGATGCCTTCCACAGCTCAGTGTACCAACATGGATTCACATTTCCTACCTCATTTCTACACTTTTCTGATGGATGGTTAAGGCTAAGCTAAAGCAAGACCTATATAATAAGAACTTTTGTATCTGACAAAGTCAGTCAAATCCCCTCAGGACTTATCCCAAAACCCTGTACTACAGTTTGTAGATCCTTTGTCAGTGTCAGCCATGTGGATGAGTCATGGCCATAGCTTGACCAATTTGCTCTCTGTGAAAACCTGAGAGAATGTTTTCTCTCCATGTCGCTCTCTTCAGGCACATATTACATCATCAATCACATTCCTCTGTGGCCCCATAATCTCCTTGATCAGAAAATTTGGGACACAACTGAGTTAAATGGTGTTACACTATAGATTCTCCTATATTCTGAGTCCTCACTGATCTTGAAAGGCTATGGCCAAAATGTTGACTGTCCTTGCAGCCTCTCTTTTTCTGTCATCTTTGGTCTGCAAACTTAGGTAGTTAACCTTCCAGAAGAGAGGCTTATTATTGCCGTACAACACAGGCAGTTGTGTTTAACCTCACTATCTGTCTGAATATCAAACATCTTAGGCATGAGATGGAACATGTATTTTTCCATCAAGTATTGATGTATTAAAATTTAAGTCTCTACAAAATATGGAAAAAGAATTCAAAAATACTTTTAAAATATGAATAAACAGTTCCATATTTTTACACAGAAATTTAGAAATCTAACCATATACAGCATTGTAGCAGGGCAGTCCTGTGACCTTTTTTCTTGTCTTTTTTTCATTTATTACCCTTTGAAAAAAACATTTACTTGAGATATAGTCTGGTCATAATTGGTATGTTATGACAAGCAATACATACTTAGGAGACCAGAATGACAGGCATTCCAAGCATGACCTCACCATTACACATTGCTATGTTCAGAGCAGTCCCTCAGTTCACAGGTATCAGCATATATAGGTAGGGCAAGAATCCCATCAAGTAACTGCTAGTTTCAACAACCAGCTGATAGTTCTCCGGATCATTGCCTTACCCATCTTGTGCATATAAATGTATGTCTTTGCCCCATACTCATAAGTGAAATAAAACAAACCCACATTTGTAAATATCATACAGTCTCCCTAATATAACAATTCAAAAAAAAAAAAAAAAGAAATACAAATAGAAAGGTATAGCACAACTAAAAGGAAAGTGAGAACTTGAGGATTAGACAATGAAAAGAGGGCAAGGAGAAAAGTATTTGAATTCTGCGGGGCAGAGGATCAGTTTTCATGAGCTACTGAATCCTATAAACTTTGAGGCCCTTATTAAGGAAAAGATTACAAAACTGCGAATATAAGACTAAGCACAGGTTCTCAGAAGGAACCTGTGCAATTGAGTGTCTCTGAAGCACACATTCTTTTTGCTTCTAAGTACACTTGATCTTGAAATAGGGATTAAAGTATAACAGAATAAATGACAAAAAGTGTATATAATTTGGAATAAATTACAAGCCCTTATTATATCATTGTCTGACCTTGAATATTACCATTGTCAGAGGGCCTGAAGAAACTGAAGGACCTCTACAACCAGGAAAAATTGGGACCTAAACCTCTCCACAAGGCCATCATCGTTAGAAGATTGTTTACAGACCACAGTGAAAATGTATATGATGGAACTTCATAAACTAAAAGGTGCTAAGAGACTGTCTTAATTACTCTGCTCTCATTGCTGGGACAAATACCCAATGCTCAAGCTTAGGGAAGGAAAGGTTTATTAGCTCACAGTTACTGGAGATTTTATAGTTTAAAGCAGCCTGAATCACGTAGCAAGACCTCAGAACATTGCCATCCTGTGCTACAGGGTCTGGATGAGAGGCTGGGGTGCTGCTGTGTCCAGGATGATCCACTCCATACCTCCAAGAGGCCATCAGGCTGGGGGTCCGGGGGGTGTGCATGCTGTCAGTGTAAAGGTTAGCACATTTCTGGCCCCACTCCTCAAGCCTCGCCCTGGTCCTCTGGTCCCACCCCCCAAGCCATGTGCTGCTCCTCCAGCCGAGGCTGCCCTATGATATACATTAGGCTTTGGGATACAACTAGATAAAAACCATAACAGAAGTTTATCTTTGTAGCTCCTTATCAAGTAAGCTTTCAGAGAAAAAAATGTGGCAGAAGCAGTCATGGGCATTATCCTTCCCCCAAGACTGGAACATGATTACAGTCATCATTTCTTCCAATCTCCTCCGCCTTCTCCTTCCCCCTTCCCCCTACCATCTCCCCTCCCCTTCCTATTTCTTTTTTTGTGTGTATGTTTTGTACCAGGAATCAAACTCCTGACCTCATGTTTTACAGGCTAGCGCTATGCCTCTGAGATTTATGCCTGGCCTAAATCTTTTCTTCTTGATTTGCATCCAAAATTGTCTAATCAGTAGTTTAATTAAAAGGACGCAAAATAATAAAATAGAACTTTTACCTATAAAATTTGCACATAGAAGAGCATCAGTTTTTTGGGGGTAAGTACTTGGGAAGAATGCTAAGAACGTAAAAGTTGAACATGGATAATTTACCCTGAGGAATTGTTTAGAGAGAGGATTTCAGCAGGCAGATTTGTCATTTTGAATAGGTAGAAAAATAAATGTAGAATGGCAAATATTAGATGAATAAGTAATTTATAGTATGCTATAATAATTAGAATACTCACATAACAGAATAATAAAAATTCATTAAAGTAATACTGTAAAATACTTCTTCCAATGAATGTATTTATGATACAATGTTCTAAAAATTTTGTATAAGATAAAACAATAAGGTAAAAAAGAAATAGTACAAAGTTATTAATTTTCTGTAGCACTGGTATCTCAGCAATTGGCACTTTCTTATTTTTTGTATATTTATTAATTTTTCCACAATAGACATAAATCTTTACCATAATTATAAAAACAATAATTTTAAAACTTGAAAAAATATTACCTGAAACATCCATGTGGATGAGTCAAGGCCAATACTTGACCAGTTTGCTCTCTGTGAGAGCTTGAGAGAAAGTTTTCTCACCATGTGACTCTCCCCAGGCACACTATAGAACTTCGATCTTTTTCCTCTGTGGCTCCATAATCTCCTTGTTCAGAAAATCTGGAGCCCAACTGAGTTTCATGATATTGCAGTACAGGTTCTCTTATGTCCTGAGTCTTCGCTGACCTTGAAATGCTAGGGCTAAAATATTGGCTGGCCTTGTGGCTCTTCTATTTCTCCATCTCTGACTTGTGAACTTAGGTTATTGACCATCCAGAAGAAAAGCTGATTAGTATCCTGCAGCATATGACATTCACTTTGACTTATCTGACTCAATTGATTTTAGTTGTTGTATGTTTCCTTTTGTATTTTTGCTTTTCGCTTGTTATACTAGGGAGACTATACGATATTTGCACATGTGTGTCTGGTTTATTTCACTTATGAGTATATGTTCAAGTGGCATCCACTTCAGTATAAATGCTTCCAACTTATCATTCTTAATAGCTGAGTAATACTCCATTATATAGAAATACCACATCTTTCTCAACCATTCCTCATGTGATGGACATCTTGGTTGTTTCCAAGATTTTGGTATCACACACTGCACTGCTATAAACATAGGTACACATATATCACTATGATACAATGTTTTGAGATCCTTTGGGAAAATTCCCAGTAGGGAGATATCTGGCTCGAATGGGATTTCTAGTCCTACTCTTTTGAGGAGTCTCCACACTGACCTCCACAATGGTTGTACCAGTCTACATTCCCACCAGCGGTGGAGAAGTGTTCCCTTTTCCCCACAACCTCTCCAACATTTGTTGTTGGTTGATTTCCTTATGATAGCCATTCTTTCTGGAGTGAGATGGTATCTCAGCGTGCTTTTTATTTGCATTTCACGGATGACTAGTGATGTGACTCATCCACATGGATGACACAGACAAAGGATCTACAGAATAATGTACAGGACTACAAGATAAACCCTGAGGGGACTTCAGTGACCACATAGGAAATATAAAGTTCATGTGTTGGTATATAAGTTTTGCTCTATCTAGGTCTTAACCATCCAGCAGAAAAGTATAAAAATGAAGTATTCATCATGGGGCCATAATATTAAGCTGAGCTGTAAATGGCTATGGTCGACAACTTCCTTGAATAACTCACTATTGTTGTGGAATGCTGGACTGTGTTGGATTGTGTTGTTAAGTTCAAGCACCTAAGTTAGTTGAATGACAATGGAGTGCCCATCTTTGACAGGTGTAGACAAAAGAAGGGTTATAGAAAGGGAAAATCATGATGTGTGTGTATAGACAGTATAGTTGGGATAGATAACGCTGTGCTTCTACATAATCCTATGAGGCAAGATTTGCCCTAATGGTGGTTGGATAGGATATCATGTTGGCTTCTAGTACTATAGACAACTACTAGGAAAATAACAAGTTAGAAAGTATTAATTATTGAATCTTTGATGTAATTCAGGTATAAAAAATAAGATACGCAAAGAGCTACACCCTCTTTATTTACTGATAAGCAACATATGGTGTAATAATGTCTGTAAGTATAATATCATGTATGCACCTTATAGGATACCAAAACATTATGAAAACAGTTTGCAATGTATTAATTTATCAAATCCTTCTTGTCAAGGTATCTTAAAAATGTCTCATTGATATTTGTACATCAATAAAAGAAAAATAAAAAAAAATACCTGAAAATGTGGAGACCTATTGTATGGAAAAATTTTGGTTTCAGATGCATTTCATCAACAGTATCATTTAACTTTTCTGGCAAGTGACTGAAATCATGTTTGCTAAAATTTTTAAAAGGCCTGTGTCTGAGAACAGTAGACAGTAACAGCTTAGTTTTATAAAATGGTAAAAGGATGGGTAAATAAAATCTAATTCTACCAGCCTGTCTGCCTTTAAAATTGTGTACTATTTGTGTTAACTGTTCATGCTTGCTTGACAGATCAAGAGGCACCCTGCAGATCTTCAGATGGTGAGAACCTAGATGGTAATTTCAATCCACAACAGATGGAAACTGCTGGCACAGAAGGTCACTCAAAATATTAGCTGTTTTATCTCCATAGAGCTAAGGAGAGATGAAAGAAGTTACAGGCCTGCCACAAGATAGTGCATTTGGTTTATTTCAGAACACTCCTATCAGTATGCTTAAAAGGCAAAGCACATAGAGGAACAGATTTTTCAATTAAGTTTCTCACAAAAGACCATTGGGACCAATGTTAGTGAATGGCAGAAAGGCTAAAACTTCAAGAAAACCATTGAATGGGGAGTTTGTATAAAGGTATAATATCTCAAGGTGCATCAGATATGAATGCATATGCAGTTCTCAGAATTTCTGAACCTTAAGTGTTTCAGTATGACATTTAAATGAAAGAAGTTTAAAACATTGTTAGAAGAATGCAGAAAGTGTTTATATGTATTACTGTGAATTTTTTAGAGACAAATTATTTGTCCTTAGAATGAAAATGGTGGTACCTACTTTTACAAAAAAAAAAAAAAAAAGGAAAAAAAAATGTGTACCGGAGTTAAAGTTTTGGGGGTATTTTCCAAATCTTAGTAAGGTGACTGAATATATGGATAGAATATTTTTTACTGAGTGAAAGGTGATGAGGTCTGGGCATGCGAATTGAATTTAGAATTTGTGAAAACAGCTGGGCTGTTTACAGTTAGGACAAGAAGAAAATGACATACAATTGAGAGAAAACAAATAAAAATAAATCATTTAAAATGTACACATTCTTATTTAGAACTTAAAGATAATCCGATACTAATGATTTTACTTTATATATTTAAAGAATAATTTATTGAAAATGAGAAAGTCTTTTACAAGTAGGTATGTTTATCTATAAATGTACTCTTCATATGTTTTTTAAAAGCAAATGCTATTTCTACCATAGGTAAATTTTCAGAGTGTAAATTGTATGGAATTAAGAAATGAATATTGAAAGGATTTTCTACTTAAGCAAAAAGGATTATGCTTAAGTTTTAATAGAACTATACAGAAAATCTTGACTATGGATATATCTTTATGACTGTACACTGAATTCAATAGTTGCAATTTCCCAAGTGTGTGGATCACTCTCTTAAAGAAATCAAATGCAAAGCACATGAATTCTTGGTCTGGACATTTTTGATGACTCAAGTAGTTTAAATGTACTTGGTTTTTGTTTGTTTGTTTGTTTATTGTATTTGGTCTACAGTTTCAATATGCAGCTCAGAATCATAGTGATCCTCCTATTTTCAGCCTCTCCAGCACTGGGATTACAGGAATGCACCACCATGCTCAGTCTCGGAGGCTAAGCACAACCAGGGGTGGGGATGGTGCAGCATGTGATTTAGGGGATCAAACCCCAGTCCCTGTGCTTGCATAAGCAGGCACTATGTCCACTGATCTGTCTCACTGGCCCATGTAATTTGTTTTGAAGGTGACAATAATGCAATTTGAATTGTGTACCTCTGTTATAAAGTGGAATAAGGAGTTAGAGAATATGTAAGTACATTCAATTATTATAAGTTTCAATTAAATGCAATAAACATTTGTGTGATGTTTACTTTTATGGGTCAACTTGATTGAGATAAAGGATTACCAGATAAATAGGCATTATTTCTAGATATGTCTCCAAGGGTATTTCTGGAAGAGACTAGCATTGGAATCAGTAGACTGAGTGAAGAAAAATCCACTCTCACTAAGGTTTGTGGGGAAAATCCAATCACTTAAAAGCCTGAATAGAACAAAAATACAGAAGAAGGGGAAATTCTTTTCTTGAGCTGAAACAACCATCTTCTTTCTGCCTGGTTCTTAAACCTTTGGCATTGGAGTAGGAGTTATATCATCAGCTACTGAGCTCTCAGGACTTTGGACTCAGACCAAATTAATATAACCAGTTTTCCTTGTTCTGAATGGCAGGTCATAGGAGTCCCAGGCCTCTATGGACCAAAATAATTTGGGTGCCTGTTATATGCCAAAACCTGGAATACCGTAATGTATAAGGCAATCTTTACCGCAACATTTTGTAGTTCGTAGGGCCCTGCCTCAGCCTCAACTTAAATATGTGACCAAGACGATGCCTTATTTACTAGTCATTAATTTCTTAATCTTCACTTTAAAATGTCAACTGATTCAAATCTCCGTTCACAAATGATTACACAACAGATGGACATATGATTGAGGACCAATCACTGAAATAATGGCTTGAGAATAACATTTGAGAGTCTGAGGGTTGAATGCAATTGTGGATGGTGAAAAAAATGAACATAGAGAACAAGTAAAATTAAAATCAAGATCAGCATCATGGTAACTAAACAATAACTGCTTTCAGGATTATGTAGAGCTGTTACCAAGAACTATAAATTTATAACTAAAGATAGCCAATCTGTAGATGAAAGTAGAGAAATGCAGTTGTTGCCCAAAGCACAAACTAATACAGATTCTGGAGCTCCAGAACATAAAGGGAGTGATTTCATCTGTAATTTTCACATTCCAGTCACTGTGGGACTCAGAAACTCTTTGTATTCCAACCTTACAGAGTTAGTGAGAAGCATACAGTGTCCTTTCAGAAAGCTCCCCATTTTCTTGACTCAGTTTGAGTACAATTATAATTCATGGAATCAATAAGCCTTGGGCAATATCTTATGGCTAAGGTAATTTTGGATGCCTAAAATTCCCTTCAAGGATTAATATGTACACTCTGGGTTGCCTTGTATTGGTCATCTTTCCCATTGCTGGAACAAAATATATGAAATCCACAAATTAAAGGATGAGAGAGGTTTAATTTGGCTCTCACTTGCAGAGGTTTTGATCCAGTGTCAGCAGAAACAGAATGCAGAAGGACATGGTGGTGGAAAATTGCTCAACTTAGAGCATTTGGGAAGCAAAGAGAACAAAATGGGACGGATAGAAAGAAGCCACAGACTAAATACAGTCCTTAAGATCAAACCTCCAAAATGCGCTTTGCTATTCTCTTAGGTGTCTATCAAGGTAATAAGGTTTACAGTGAAGTCCAAGCATCACAACTGGTGTTGTTTCACCAAATCTACAGGGGTTTTGGTTTAAAAAGCTATTAGAAAATATTTGATTTCCTCTGCCTAACTTATTGAGTCCTCTAGCATTAGGCCCCAAATTAGTGTTCCAACATTGCTTCCTACAGATTGACTTCTCCAGTTGGGTCACTCCCAAGAACAGTTATGTGTATTTGTACTCACTGGATTTCATTCTCTTCTTTTCTATTATTACTTCCCACTTAAATAAAAAATTTCTTTCAAGAAAAACCAAAGCCATACTTCTTGACTCTTCTGGAAAGCCTATTTTTCAGATACTCCAAGAGTGGCAGTAATGGCAATTAAAGTAACAATGGCAATTATAATAACCAGCCCTTATTAAACATAAACCCTATTTGAATCATTATTTTAAGATATGCATAGAAGTAGATATAACTTAATATAGAAATAAGTATAACTTATAATGATAACTTGCAAAGGTGACATAATTATCATCACAATTTTATATATGAAGAAACAGAACAGAGAAAGTAATTTGCTGAATGATAAAGTAGCTGAAGCATAATTTGTATGCTTAAGACCATACACATTAAATTTTATGTAGTTTCATTTCATTTCACTCTCAAAGCAACACTGTTAAATATTATTAAAGTCATTGTAAATATGAGAAAACTGAAGCTTAGAGAAATTTAAAACATTATTCAAGTTTGTGTGTCTGATTTATTTCACTTAATACCAGTGGAAGTATATTTCATCCAGGTATCAAGGTGCATCTATCTTCTTACATGTGACTCAGGTCTATTCTTCTTTATGGCAGAGTAGTACTCTGAGGTGTGTAAATACCATGTCTTCTCTATCCATTCCTTGCAAGACTTATCTATTATGAATTATGAGGCTAAAAACCTTGGGATGCTTGTATCTCTGTAACATGATATCTTTAACTCTTTCAGGAAGATGTTTAGAAAGAGAACAGTTGAGTCAATGAAATTTTTAGTTTCAGTTTTAAACTAAGGAATATTTACACTGATTTCTGTAGTGGTTGGACTAGTTTACGTTCCCCCAGATACAGAGATGGAGGAAATGGGGGGCATGGAATAGGATGGAGATCAAAAAATAATTATGATGTGTTATGTTCATGTTCTAACTGCCCATGAGAAATACAGTCGGTATAGACTGCAAACATGTACTGATAAAATGAAAAAGGTCTTGAAGAATAGAAAAATAAAAACATATTCAACATTTCCCACCACCTTGTCATCACCTGTCAAGATTAAAACCTAAATCATATGTTTACATTGCCTTGATTTCTAAGCAGTAGATTACTATAAGTTCTTCAGGATCAAAGCATTAATCTTATTCCTTTGAGCACAATACTCAGAAAAGAGCTCAGTAAATAGAAACTCAATTGTTCTAAGAATATTTGTACTAATAGATGGCCTGTAAAGGAATTTTGGAATAAATAGACAAAATAGTAACTGAAGTTCTATTTTCTTCTTATGATGAAAAGGACAATTATACCTTCCTGTAAAACTATAAAGTTCTTAAACATTCCTTAGCTCTGTGTTAACATTTTGATGCATGTCTGAACTTCTTAAGTCTAAACTGCAAATTATTATTCCAGAACCCATTCTGTTTCTAGCAAAATGCAGAAAGCAACATAGCCCCTAAAGTTTCTTATCCTTCAAAAAAATTTTAGCTTGATTTTTGTTGTCTCTGAGTTTATTTCAGCTGGGACAGAGGGAGAAGAATGTTTATTGTGTGGGTGGATGTTTGCCTACTTCCATAGCAGTAGAAGTATATTTCATCCAGGTATCAAGGGTGAGAAATCTCTTGGAAAAGGAAACAAATACAACCCATCTCCAATAATAAAAAAACAGATCAAGTTTTGCCTGGCATTCCAGAAGCCCAAGGGAATCTAGTCCACCAATTAGAACAAAATTGAGGTTTGCTGTTCTCTATGGCTCTTCCAAGGGAAGGTTTAAGGCTGAAGCTTTCCAAACCTTTTGTCTTGTTGATGAATGATGGGAAAACCACTGTTGATATGGAGGGATTAGTGGAAATAAGAATGAAGTATTGGCTTTCAGAGTTTGAAGAGAACTTAGTGGTCATTGATGTTTAATATTCTTCCACAACATTCCAACTAACTGGTCATTGCCTGTGCTTAAAAGCATTCCAGAGAATACTTGGATTCTGGAGTTAACATATTCCATCTTTGGGTGATTCTTTTCATATTAGAGTAAAAACATGTCTTCCTTGTTGGTGTCTCCATAGTAAAAACCACTACTCTAAGGTTACTATAACTCAATTGTATTATCGTATTTATTATTATTTTACGATTAAAGTATTATTACATGATGTATCTACTCACAGGTATTTGACAAATCTTTCCTTCACATATACAATTATAACAATATGAACTGTTCTGAGCAATTCTAATAGTTAACAAATATTCACTCTTGTAGTAGTATTATTGGCCACTTAGAGCATCTCTGAGACATGTCTAAATATACATACACTGACATACAGAATCTTTACACACTTCTTATAAAGTAGATGTCACGACCTTTGTATGGCAATGAGAAAACTGATAATTAAAGAAATGGAATATCTTGCTTAGTGTCTCATCACTAAGTGGAAGAGCCAGGATATTTTTGGTCATAAGTCTGTGCTCCAAAAAGCCAGTACACACCACCTCCCAAATCAAGACTATAGTTCATCTTTTGTAAACATTTCTGTTTATTGTATTAGATAAGTCCACTCACAGGTTTACATGGCATTAGCTGGGTTAGCTGTCTTAACAGTAATTAAGCGCTTAAAAATAAAACCTTAATTGCACAGAAGTAGGTATCTTGCCAATGCTGTTAGAGATCAACAAGAAACAGTGTCCTCAGTTCACACTTTCTAGGCAAAACAAGAAAATGTCACAACTTTAATAGCCTTAGTACCTATTCTTTGTTTCAGCTCAAGTATAGCCTGAATCACTCTTTTCCACTTTCTCTGTGCCACAGGGCAGATAAACATTGATTTGACGTGAAGTCAACCCAATATATCTATGCAGAGTGGCATGTACCCTCAGCATCACAAAAAAGAAAATAGTATCTAAAGGTAAAAGAAAATAAGAAATCAGATGTTTCATCTAATACCACACAAATATTGAATTTTTGTGCTAGATTTTAAATTCCTATTAAATATATACTGGATCATTTTGATGTTGCTTGAGATATTCTTCCACCCTCTATTACCATAAGCTTGTTTCACAGAAATCATCTATTTTTAAGTGTCAGTTATACAAACATCTAACTAGGGCCCAAGGTCAATTTTTTCAAAATGTGATTCCTTATTGTACTTCTGTGATGGTCCATAACTGTGAAGTTTGCTTAATTGTTTGTTGTCAATATTTTCTTGCTAATACATGTAGGATACTAAAATCTTACAATATAAAGCAACTTCTCAGAAACGAAGTTATTCTCTAAAATCTTGCAGACACAGGAAAATTATCTTTCTGTGTCTAGGGATTACAGGACCATTCTACCAATAGTATCTTTATAGTTAAATATTGAACACAGTGCCAAAAAATGTGGTTCTATTTCCATTGAGAATTGACTAAGTGATATTTCACAAGCATAAGAATGTATTCTGAGCTACACAGATCTCTGAGAAATGAAATATTTGATTGGGATGAAAGATATGGTGATGAGAGGTTAGGGACCAATAAGAAGGAAGGATTTGCTCTAAGTAAGAAAACAGGCTATAGTCATAGAACTCAATTTCAGATATCTACCTGCCATGTTCCACCTGTGCAGTTTGGCTCAGGTAACTAGATCTCGCTAAAATCAAATTGTGTCATTTGTAAGATTAAACTAACACTTTACCTTATTAAGTGTAATTATGACAGCAAAACCATTGGAGCAGCACTTGACACATGAACTCAATATGTTGTAGTTATTATTATGGTTAAGGATGAGATGGAAACTTGAATACCATACAGTAAAAAGGCAGAAGCTTTATCAGTAAGCTGAAGCACGGAAGCTAAAAAATGAGATAAGTTCAATAATAGCAAAACAAGACTGGCCAGACAGCTCAGCAGATTAAAGTGCCTGCTTAGGCAGACCCAGGGGCCTGAGCTATATCCCAGCATGCTGAGTTAACCCTGCCCCTGGGTCATGGTGAGAATGCAAATGAGACTGGGTTTGGTGGCAGAGGCCTGTAATCCAAGCATTTGGGAGGCTGAAACATAGGAAGGCTCTCAAGGTGTCTGACCTATATAATGAGACCCTGAAGACCCTGTACTAAAAATACATATCAAAAGAATAATAGTGAAAGAAATCTGTGTTTCTTTTGTGAATGCTTTGCTTCATAGAACAGAAAATATTAAAACCATTCTCAGGTACAGTAGAATCTGCAGCTTCCCTTAAGGATGGAACAAAAAATTATGGTAGAAGAGAAAGCAAGTAGGAAAAACAGATAAGAGAAGACAAAGAGGGCAAAGGTTAGTTTTTTAAATGGAATTTCAAGGGTGTAGTGAAAATTATTTTATGCCAGCCTCCAGACTCAAAGAATATTAAAAGTCATTTTGTAGTTCTGTCTGTCTGTGTCTGTCTCCCTCCTTCCCTCTTTCCCTTGCTCTCTCACTGTTTCCCTCCCTCTCTTAATAACCATGTGTAACATACGTGAGAGACACTAAAGAGATTGCTGAAAGACAACAAATATGATTATCATTAATAGTAGGAAACACCCAGATTCTCAAGCTGATTCAGAAACAGGATATGAGAACACAGACAATAACTCTTCCTTGATTCTTTACAACCTGGAAATGAGGTGAGGAGAATCAATAAAACCACCCCTGTGCTTTCATTTTAAATTTATAAATGTAACATTTATATAGAAAATTAAGAATTCGTACCATAAAGAAGGAATAAAAGGAAAGCTAAACATTTCCCCTAAACACCTTTGTATCATTCCCAACACAAACTCCTACTGAAAAGAGAAACTTTCAGTTTTTCTGATAGTTATTCCATTACTCTAGATCAGTGGTTTCATATTTCTATATATTCAATAATTACAGGAAAATCCTGCTGCATACGAAAAATAGATTATTAGACCTCACTTCAAAAAAATTTGTCATGAATAATTGTTATTCAGGTATCTTTTGGCATGAATTTGATAAGTGTTGTTATAAATTATATGCTTTTATCTCAACATTTTAGCCAATATACAATAAAAGATATAGCTATAGATATAGATATATGTCAGTAACTTTTGAGAATCTGTCAACCCTGATCCAACCCAGTCTGGCCCTCTCCCCAGAAATCCCTCCCCCAAGCCTTCCAAGAGAGTGAGAAATTTTTAACTCTTCCGGCCCCTGATCCAGTACAGCACAGCCCAGTGGGTGCATGGGAAAGCTTCAGCACTCGCCGGTGCTCATTGGGCCAAGAGCACAACAGAGGGGAACCACAGGCTCACAGTTGTGCCAGAAAGGAAGCAGCAAAAAGGAGCTGAACAAAACAGCTAGATCTAGGCCAAGCATAAGTGGATAAACTCAAACTTAATAGATCGGTAAACGAATCTCATTACCTGGTAAGGTTATAACTGCACCAAAGCTCTACACCAAAAGTCAAAGGTCAGTGCCATACAAAATGACAAAGACAAGGAACAAAATGCAATCTCAGACCTCTAGCCCACCCATGATAAGTGCAAAGGACACTAGCTCCTCTGAAATGAATGAATTAACAGTCAGAAGCAAAGAAACAACAGCAGAAAGGTATAGAGGAACTCAGACCAGAATTAATGCCTAAAATAAAAAAAGAAATTTCTGGATACATAGCATCTTAAGTAATGAACAAAATTCATAAACATATGGGGGAAACACAATGCCCACTCAGAACAAGTGCAGAGAAAACAAGTTCCGCTGAAATGTATGAATTAACAGGATCACATGCAACGAAACAACAGCAGAAAGGTAAAGAGGAACTTAGAGCAGAAATAATTTCTGAAATAAAAAAAGAATTCTTTGAAATCATAGCATGTAAAGTAGAGAATAAAATACAGAATTATATGGAGGAAAACCAATTTGGGAAAAAACTGTGCAGTAAAAGCATTATTAGCTACATCTAAAGACATTGATAAAATAGAGATTGGAAATATGACAGATTCTTTGAATGAGCAATACAAGAAAGAAATAGATCACATGAAGCAGAGTCAAAGAGACATAGAAGAACTTAAAATCTCAATCACATGTCTACAAAACCATTTGAGTGAAAGTGAAGACAGAGTTTCAGATTTTGAAGACAGTGGTGCACCTAGTGAAAAGGTGAGAATCAATCTCTTAAAAAAATGAGGATGCAGGGAGAAATAATTCAGCTGAAAGATGATGCCAGGATGAGTAATGTGAGATTAATTGGCATCAATGAAAATAAAGGAGTCAATACAAATGATATAAAAAGAATATAGGCAGAGTAATAGCAGAAAACTTCCCAAATATGAGGAAACAATCCAACATTCAGGTCACCAAAGCAAACAGAATGCTAAATAACTTCAACGCAAGTAAAAACACCTCGAGACATATGATAGTCAAGATCCCAGAAATCCAACACAAGAATAATATAATGAAAGCTGCTAGAGAAAAGATGCAGATTACATTAAAAAAAAAATCCATCAGAATTATAGCTGACTTCTCTACACAAACCATGAAGGCAAGGAGAGCATGGAGCAGAGTTCTTCAAGTCCTACACGAAAACAAATTCCAGCCCAGACTACTATACCCTGCAAAACTCTCTTTCAAGTTTGATGGAGAAGTGAAATACTTCCACAACAAAGAACAACTAAAGAATTTCATGATGACAAAGCCATCACTACACAGGCTACTGAAAGATGTTATAGAGAGGGACAACAATGACCAGAACTCCATGAATGAGAACAGAAGGAACCCACTAACTAGGGCAAACAATTAAGCACAGGACAAAAAGGACTAAACAACAGCAGGTAAATATCAAGACAATCATAAGACAACACATTTCAATTATAACTATCGATGTAGATGAACTCAATTCACCAATTAAGAGAAATAGACTGGCACAGTGGATTAGGAAACAAAATCCAACAACATGCTGTATACAAGAAACACACTTAACTCAAAAAAACACTCAAAGGCTTAAAGTCAAAGAATACAAAGCAATACTACATGCCCCAGCACATCAGAAAAAAGCAGGGGTACCAATTCTGTTTTCAGACAGTCTCAGCTTCAAACCACCAAGGATCAAATGAAATAAAGTTGGAAACTATATACTGGTTAGGGGAAAAATTCAAGAGGAAGAGGTAACACTCAGAAATATCTATGCACCAAACACAGGAGCACCCAACTATGTAAGACAAATCTTAATGGACATGAAAAACCTAATATCTAAGACCACAATCTTAACAGGAGACTTTAACAACCCATTATCTCAAAAATATAGATCAACCAGACAAAAAATTAGCAAAGAAGTAGCAGAACTGAACCAGAGATTAGAACAAATGGATCTGGTGGACACAGACAGTGTGTTCTACACAGCCACAGCTGAATACACACTTTTTCAGCTGCACATAGGACATTTTGTAAAATAGACCACGTACTAGTCCATTGGCCATGCTTAAGTATATGCAAGAAAACAGAAATTATCCCATGCATATTATCTGACCACAGTGCAATGAAACTGGAAATAAATGACAAAAGAAACCAGAAAAACCAGCTAAATATATGGAAATTAAACAACACCCTACTCAGCAATCAATGGATCACAGATGAAATTAAACAAGAAATTCAACAATATCTAAAATTCAATGAGAATACAACCACAACATATTGGAATTTATGGGATGTCATGAAAGCAGTTCTCAGAGGGAAAATGATAGCTATGAACTCACACATGAGGAAACCAGAATGGGAACAAATAAACACCCTTTTGCTGCACATCCGACATTTAGAAAAGGAAGAGCAAACCAAACCAAGGGCCCAAAGACAGGAAGAAATCATAAAGATTAGAGCAGAAATTAATTCCATGGAGATGAAGAAAACAGTTCAAAGAATCCACAAATCAAAACGGTTGTTCTGTGAAAGATTAAATAAAGTTCATAAGCCTCTAGCTATCCTCATCAAAAAGACGAAAGAAAAATTTCAAATACACGCAATAAGGAATGAAAAGGGTGAAGTCACCTCAGAAACAGCAGAGATTCAGAAGATTATCAATGGTTACTTTAAGAATCTTTATGCTCATAGAATAGAAGACACAGAAGAAATGGCCAGATTCCTTGAAAGGTACAAATTACCAAAACTGAATCAAGAAGATATAACAACTTGAAATAAGCCAATAACAGCAAATGAAATACAAAACATAACAAAAAGCTTGCTGACAACATCCAGGTCCTGATGGATTCAAAGCTGAACTGTGCAAGAAATTTATGAATGATATAATCCCTACACTCCTCAAACTATTTAATGAAATTGAAAAGGAAGCAGTCCTCCCAAAATCATTTCTGAAGGCAAGTATTATACTGCTTCCAAAAACAAAGGAAAGACTCAACCAAAAAAGAGAAGTACAGGACAATATACCTCATGAACATAATGCAAAAATCCTCAATAAAATCTTAGCAAATAGAATACAGCAAATCATCAAGAAAATCATACACCATGACCAGGTAGGATTCATCCCAGGGATGCAAGGATGGTTCAATATTCAAAAATCTATAAATGTAATATACTATATTAATAGTCTGAAATCTAAAAAACACATAACTATCTCAATTGATGCAGAAAAAGCTTTTGACAAAGTACAACACTCATTCATGTTCAAAGTCCTACAGAAAATTGGAATAGAAGGCCTATACTTCAATTTGATAAAAGCCATCTATGACAATTTAATGGGTAATAATAATTCTAAAAGAAGAAAAACTGAAACATTTTATTCTTAGATATGGTATCAGATAAAGATGTCCTCTATCAACCCTCTTATTCAATACAGTTTTTAAATCATTAGATCCAACCATTAGAAAAGAGGGAGAAATAAAAGGAATAAGAATAGGTAAAGAAGTTAAATTATGAGTATTTGCAAATGACATGGTACTTTACTTGGAAGACCCAAAAAACTCCACCAAAAAGCTACTACAATTAACACACAAATTCAGTAGTCTAGCAGGATACAAACTCAATACTCAAAAGTCAATAGCTTTCCTCTACACAGATAACAAACACACTGAGAGGGAAACTATAGAAACAAAACCTTTTACAATAGCACCGCAGAAAATGAAACACCTTCAAATTCACTTAACCAAAGAAGTCAAGTATCTTTTCATGGAAAATTACAGTACCCTAAGAAAAGAAATTGTACAGGATTTCAGAAAATGGAAAGATATTCCCTGGTCCTCGATAGGAAGAACCAACATCGTAAAGATGGCCATACTCCCAAAATTGATGTACACATTTAACGCAATCCCTATCAAACTGCCACCAACATACCTCTCAGACCTAGAGAAATCATTCATAAAATTTATTTGGAACAAGAAAAGACCTAGATTAGCAAAGGCAATCCTGGCCAACAAATACAAGGCAGGAGACATTACAATTCCTGACTTTAAATAATACTACAAAGCTACTGTGATAAAATCAACCTGGTGTTGGCAATGAAATAGACTTGAGGATCAATGAAATAGATGAGAAGATGCAGAGACCTCTATGAACACACTTAGCCACCTGATCTTCGAAAAAGGGGCCGGCCATATATTCTTACTGGAAGAAACATAGCCTCTTTAACAAATGGTGCTAGAAAAACTGGCTTTCTACATGCCGAAAACTAAAACCTGACCCAGGTTTAGCACCATGCACTAAGCTAAAGTAAAATGGATTGAAGATCTAAACATTAAAACAGAAATACTCAATCTCCTGGAAGAGAAAGTAGGAGGAACTCTTGAAAAACATAGGGTTAGGCAAAGACTTCATGAACAAACATGTATTCGCATGGGAAACACTTGAAAGAATTAACAACTGGGAACAACTCTTATTGAGAAGATTTTGCATGTCAAAAGTAATTATCAACACAGTGAAAAGACAACCCACAAATTTTGAAAAAATCTTAACTAATAAGCACTAAGACAAAGGTCTGCTCTCTACAATTTATAAAGAACTAAGATACATTAGGGCCTTCAAATTTAAAGACCCAACCCAGAAATGGGCATCTGACATAAATATACAATTCTCAGAGGACGAAGTTAGAGAAGTGAATAAATGTATGACAAAATGCTCCACATCACTAGTCATCCATAAAATGCAAATTAAAAGAACACTGAGATACCATCTCACTCCAGAAAGAATGGCTATCATAAGGAAATCAACCAACAACAAATGTTGGAGAGTCTGTAGGGAAAGGGGAACACTTCGCCACTGCTGGTGGGAATGTAGACTGATGCAAGCATTGTGGAAATCAGTGTCTACGTGCCGGCTCACAAAACTAGGACTGGAAATCCCATTCAAGCTGGCTATCCTTCTACTGAGAATTTTCCCAGAAGAATTGAAAACATAATATCATAGTGATATATGTACCTATGTTTATAGCAGCACAATTTGTGATAGCCAGATCTTGGAAACAACCAAGATGCCCTTCAAATGAGGAATGGTTGAAAAAGATGTGGTATTTCTATTCAATGGAATATTACTCAGCTATAAAGAACGATAAACTTGAGGCATTTATATTAAAGTGGATGCCACTTGAACATATATTTCATAAGTGAAATAAAGAAGACACACATGTGCCAATATAGTATAGTCTCCCTAGTATAAGAAATCAAAAGAAGAAATACAAACAGAAAGGTATAACAACAACTAAGAAGAATTTATGCAGGTAGAATAAAGTGAACTGCACATTTTGCACCATAGTAGCCACCTTCTCTTCTGTATGGTTAACAACCTAAGTTTGTAGATCAAAATTGGAGAAATGGAAGGGCAACAAGGTCAGGCAACATTTTGACCTTAGTCTTTCAAGGTCAGTGAAAATTCAGAACATAGGAGAATCTGTACTGTAACATCATGGAACTCAGCTGTGCGTCAGGTTTTCTGATCAAGGAGATTATGGAGCCACAGAGGAGTGTGATAGATGATCTGTAGTGTGCCTAAGGAGAGTTCCATGGAGAGAAAACTTTCTCTCAGGCTTTTCACAGTGAGCAAATTGGCCAAGCAATTGCCATGACTCATCCACATGGCTGACACTGACAAAGGATCTTCAAACTGTGGTACAGGGTTACAGGATGAACTCTGAGGGGACTTGACTGACCTTATCTGATACAAAAGTTACATTGTTTTGTTATATAGGACTTGCTTCAACTCGGTCTTAACCATCCAACAGAAAAGTATAAAAATTAGGTATGTAAAATAAAGCCATAATAATAAGCCGAGCTGAAAATGACTCTAATCAACAACTTCTTTGGATAATTCATTACTATTGTGGACTGCTGGACAGTGTTGGATTGTTTTCCTGAATTCAAGCATGTATAATAATTGACTGACAACACAATATCCATCTCTCACAGGACTAAACAAAAAAAGGGGATACAAAGGAAGAACCATGCTGTGTTTGTATAAACAATACATTTAGGAAAAATATGCAGTACATTTGCATAATTCTATGAGAAGAAATATTTGCACTAACAGTGTTTGGACAGGATATCCTGTCTGCTTCTTGTACTATAGATAACCACTAGGAAGATAACAATGTAAAAATATCAGTTATTGAAGCTGTACTATAATTCTGCCTTAAACAAAAGATAGGTATACAGCTACATTCTCTTAATTCAGTGAATAGAGGCATTTGCTCTAATATAGTTTGTAAATAGAATATCATGTATGCATCTTGTACAACAAAAAATCATTATGAAAAAATTATGCAAAGTATTGATTATTGAATCTGTTGTACTAATTTGATTTGAAACTGTCTCATTGCTATTTGTTCTTCAGTGAAATTATGCAAAATACAAAAATTAAAGAGAACTACCACATTATTAGGCCATTCTACATCTGTATATATTTACAGTATATCCAAAGGAATTAAAATAGAGTTTCAAGGAAATATTTCTAGCCTCAGAGTAACAGCATATGTGTGTGTGTGTGTGTGTGTGTATATATATATATATATATATATATATATATATATATATATATATATATATATATATATGAGAGAGAGAGAAAAAAAAAGGATATTCAGTTGTTTTTAAAAAATTAAATTCTACAATCCCCGGGTCTGTCAAAAAATAAATAAATAAAATAAAAAATTAAATTCTAATACATGGTACAATATGGGTAGATCTATTTTATTGCTCTTACTTGTACTCTGTTTCCTTTTTTCATTAAAAGTGGATTTCATATTACTACAGCCTCTTTTCTGAAATTTCAATGAAGATATTCATTCGATTTTTGAAACATTCTGTATTGTGAATTTTCTAGTTCCTACTGGTAGACCTACCAGCTTTGTGTGCTCACTTTTGTGCTCTTGGGTTTTTTGAAATGCAGAAAGGTCATTTAGCCTTCCCTCCATTGTGTTTTAAAGACACTTCTTTGAGTAGGAGAGATAATCAGTAACCTATAGTGGTAAGCAGGACACTACTGAATGGTAGCCCTCACCTGAGAGTGTGGAATGGAGGTAGCAGACAAATTGCCCAGTGGAACCCTTTCCTTACTAAATTCCTTGTTCCCTTATATAACAAAAATAAATTTATAGTGGGTACTGCTCACTTTATTATTTCATTTTTTATCAGGCACATGAAAATGTTTTTGAATTGTACATATTAATAGAGTACCATGTAGTATTTAAGTACATGCATATGCATGTTGAAATCACATAAAACATATCTAAATCCTCAAAATGTTACCCTTCTTTTGGTAAAAAGTTTCAAAATCCTTTCCTTTCATTTTTTGACGTGTACAGTATATTATTGTTATCTATTGTCACCCTATGTGTAACATATCTGAGCTTCTTATCCCTTTTTAAGTGTAAACTTAGTAGCCATTGATCAACCTATCACTAGATAATAGCTCAAAGAACAAATATAGCTAAATCTTCACCAGAATATGTATAAATCTATACTGCTCAACACCAAAAACCAAAAGGAAAAATTTTTATTTACTTCCCAGTTTGTAAAACATGGGCTACTTCCAAGGCAGAGTGTCTTGGAAGAGGGCCATCACAGAGAAGAAACAGTTCATGGCAGGCAGAAGACAGAAAGAGCAAAAAGGGATGAACAAAACTCTTTCTATCTCCTATATTTTAACCAGACTACTTAGGGTAGGTACCACTCACACCCTTAATCCTAGTGTCCTTGATCCTAGTATTGCACCATAAATCAATCCCAGCATCTCACACTTTAGACCCAACCACCTCTGCAAAAGCCCTACCTATGACAGCATGAGGCTTTGAGGGGGCATTTAACACAAGTCCTACAATGTATATTTCAGACAATCTAACAGATAATGCTTAAGGTTGACTTCCAGCCAAAGTTGAATAGAACATTATTGCATTTAATTCTTTAAAGAATTGTTATACACTGGTGTTTGAATTATTATTGCTGAGGTTATTGATTACTCACAGAAATGTTTCACATCATCTTATTTTGTGAGGGATCTCCTGATTTAAAATATATATATTAGAGTACATTCAAAATACAAGATGTCACAATACACTGACAAAATTTTCTTGGGAATACAGTGGTGCTCCAGTTTACTAACGTAACAATCTTTAATTTGTTTTATGATTTTGAAGAACGTGGCTCCATTTATATTTGTGTTCAGAAGATGGCCATGGTTTTGTTACCCAATGCAGAGTTTGTGAGTGGAAACACGTTTTTGCTGAATGCTTTTGTTTACAAAACAAATTATTTGCAAACAATAATAGTGTTCATGAAGCAAGGTATTATGTATTGGTGAATTAAATAAGCTAAACTTCAGAAATACATAAATGTGTGTGTATATATATATATATATATATATATATATATATATATATATATATATGCATGTTCAAACAATATAAAAATCATTTCATGCTTTTATAACTGTCCTAGGAAAATAATTCCTTCAGGCAGAAGACCATCATTTGATGATTCAGAAATCTAAGCTTCTTCCACCCATGGTTCCATCATCCATTAAGACTTTATGATAGTCCCCAGAAGGAGAAAGAGAATGGGCTAAATCCCATTATTAATACTTTGCCTAGTACTATAAATAATTCATAACACTTTTACATATGTTCCACTCAACAGCAAATAGTATTGTGGCCATATTGTCGATTCCTTACTGCAGGAGGCTGGTAAATGTAGTCTAGCTCTATATCAAGAAAAAAAAAATAGATTTTGTTAAACAGCTAGAAGTCTTGTCATTACTCATAAAAGAAAGAAAGGATTCTGAAAGAATTACCAATATTCATGTTAGTAATCTTGCTAAATGCTGGTAGACTATGATATATAAATTTATCTGGAGAGAGATGGGGTAATGAATTCAGGTTTTTGACATGTTGAATTAGAGATGTCTATAAAATACCATGCAAATATTGACTAAATATATCTATGCATGATTTAAGGATTATGCAAAGTGATTAAGTGTTATATAAGTTTCCAATGTATATAGAGAATTCTTTAACTTAATCTCTAAAAACTTTTCCACTGAACTCTTCATTAGTCTAAATGCACAGACATAGATGGGAAAAATATAACCAAATATTACTCCAAAGTAGGAAACAAATTTATTTCCCACAAAAGCTAAATGGTATGTTCTGCTCGAACTGAATTTTTTTAAACACAGTCTTACTATATACTTTAAGCAGGCCTTGGACTCAGTATGTAACCCAGGCTGGACTCAAACTTTCAGCAATTCTCTTGCTTCAGTCTCCTTATAGAAAATGTGAGGGTTTTTTGCTTCATTACTTTCATACATGGGCTTTAAGAATATGCCCCTGTTTAAAACCTGCTTGGATAGGAGGAGGTGTAAAGTAGTAAGAGAATTATTCAGTGCTTGAAAGTAGGCTCACCTCAGTTCAAATTCCCTCTAAGTAAATTGCCTCAATGATGTGAACTCAACTCTTAAACTCTTTTTTTATGAATATGTAGCTGAGTTCATTTATTTATTTTCTTATTTATTTATTTATTTTTATTTTTGTTTTATTGAAGTACAAATATCAATGAGACAGTTTTAAGATACCTTCACAAAATGGATTTGATAAATTAATACATTGCAAACTGTTTTCATAATATCTTGGTATCATAGAAGCTGCATACACGATATTGTACTTACAGACATTATTATACCATATGTCTCTTATCAGTAAATTAAGAGAGTGTAGCTGTTGGTGTATCTTATTTTTTATATCTGAATTACATCAAAGATTCAATAATTAATACTTTCTACCTTGTTATTTTCCTTGTGGTTGTCCATAGTATTGAAGTGAGCATAATATCCTGTCCAACCACCATTAGTGCAAATCTTGCCTCTCACAGAATTATGTAGAAGCACGGCATTATCTATCCCAACTGCACTGTCCATACACACACATCATGATTCTTCCTTTCTATACCCCTTCATTTGTCTGCACCTGTCAAAGATGGGCACTCCATTGTCATTCAAATAATTTAGGTGCTTGAACTCGACGACACAATCCAACACAGTTCAGCATTCCACAAAAATAGTGAATTATCCAAAGTTGTTGACCATAGCCATTTACAGCTCAACTTTTTATGGCCCTGTGGTGTATACTTCATTTTTATACTTTTTGCTGCATGGTTAAGACCTAGATAGAGCAAGACCTACATACCAACATATGTAATTTTTGTTTATTATGAGGTCAGTGAAGTCCCCTCAGGGTTTACGTTGTAGTCCTGTACCTTATTCTGTAGATCCTTTGTCTGTGTCATCCATGTGGATGAGTCACAGCCAATGCTTGACCAGTTTGTTCTCTGTGAAAGACTGAGAGAGTTTTCTCTCCATGTGACTCTCCCCAGGCACACTATAGAACTTTGATCTCTTTCCTCTGTGGCTCCATAATCTCCTTGTTCAGAAAACCTGGAGCTCAACTGAGTTTCATGATGTTGCAGTACAGGTTCTCCTATGTCCTGAGTCTTCGCTGACCTTGAAAGGCTAGGGCCAAAATGTTGGCTGGCCTTGTGGCTCTCCTATTTCTCCAACTTTGATCTGTGAACTTAGGTTGTTAACCATCCAAAAGAAAAGCTGATTAGTATCCTGCAGCATATGCCATTCACTTTGCCTTATCTGATCCAATAGTTTTTAGTTGTTGTATGTTTCCATTTGTATTTCTGCTTTTCGCTTGTTATACTCAGGAGAATATACAATATTTACCCATGGGTGTCTGGTTTATTTCACTTATGAATATACGTTCAAGTGGCATCCACTTCAGTATAAATGCTTCAAGCTTATCATTCTTAATAGCTGAGTAATACTCCATTATATAGAAATACCACATCTTTCTCAACCATTCCTCATGTGATGGACATCTTGGTTGTTTCCAAGATTTTGCTATCACACATTGTGCTGCTATAAACATAGGTACACATATATCACTATGATACAATGTTTTCTGTTCCTTTGGGAAAATTCCCAATAGGGGGATAGCTGGCTTGAATGGGATTTCTAATCCTACACCTTTGAGGAGTCTCCACACTGACCTCCACAATGGTTGTACCAGTCTACATTCCCACCAGCAGTGGAGAAGTGTTCCCTTTTCCCCACAACCTCTCCAACATTTGTTGTTGGTTGATTTCACAAAAATTCCATCAAGAAACTACTAGAACTGATATGGAAATTCAGTAGAATAGCAGGATACAAAATCAACACTCAGAAGTCAGTAGCATTCCTCCACACAGATAACAAGTACACTGAAAGGGAAACAATAGAAACAATAACTTTTACAATAGCACCGTGGAAAATGAAATATCTTGGGATTCACTTAACCAAGGAAGTCAAAGATCTTTTCACGGAAAATTACAACACCCTAAGAAAAGAGATTATAGAGGATTTCAGAAAATGGAAAGATATTCCATGCTCCTGGATAGGTAGTACCAACATCGTGAAGATGGCCATACTCACAAAATTGTTGTACAGATTTAATGCAATCCCTATCAAACTGCCACCAACATACCTCCCAGACATAGAGAAATCATTCCTAAAATTTATTTGGAACCACAAACGACCTAGTATAGCGAAGGCAATCTTGGCCAATAAACACAAGGCAGGAGGCACCACAATCCCTGACTTGAAATTATACTACAAAGCCACTGTGATAAAATCAACATGGTATTGGCCACAAAGTAGACCTGAGGATCAGTGGAATAGATTAGAAGATGCAGAGGCATCTACAATCACACTCAGCCATCTGATCTTCGACAAAGGGGCTAAACAAACTCACTGGAAGAAAGATAGATTCTTTAACAAATGGTGCTGGAAAACATGGCTTTCTACATGCTGAAAACTAAAACTTGACTCAGCTCTATCACCAGGCACTATGTTAAAGTCAAAATGAATTAAAGATCTAAACATTAAAACAGAAACACTCAATCTCCTGGAAGAGAAAGTAGGAGGAAATGTTGAAGACATAAGGGTAGGAAAACAGTTCATGAACAAACATATATTCGCACGGGAAGCATTTGAAATAATCAATAACTGGGATCAACTCTTCTTAAGGAGCTTCTCCATGTCAAAAGAAATTGTCAACAGAGTGAAAAGACAACCCACAAACTTTGAAAAAATCCTAACTAATAAGCAATCAGACAGAGGTCTACTGTCTAGAATATATAGAGAACTAAGATATAACAGGACCCTCAAATTTAGAGACCCAATTCAGAAATGGGCATCTGAGATGAATACACACTTCTCAGAGTACGAAATTAAAGAAGCGAATAAAAATATGAAAAAATGCTCCACACTGCTAGTCATCCATGAAATGCAAATAAAAACAACACTGAGATACCATCTCACTGCAGAAAAATGGCTAACTCTTAAACTCTTAATAGCCACATTCTCTGCATTTCCATCAAGCCAAGCCACTGAGACAAATCTCAATGTTGTTAGAATTCCTGTATAAATCACTAAAATTTCAGATCTTGATGTTTACATTGTAGTAAACATCATTTGTAAGACAGAAGTTTTCTCATTTGAATGATTTGATGAATAGATGACTGCATGAATTAAAGTACTTCCATCTATTTTACTTTTAAGGAAATAATACGTTATATATTATTTATAAACATGGCTAAAGTAACTTAAGTTTTTTATGCTTTTTATGATTAAACTGTGTCTCTTTGTTATGTGATAGAAGCACAAGGATGAGGATAGGATGAGAACATTAAGTGCCTTGCTATAATTGTCGGGAAACAAACAGGTGAGCCTACAAGTTTTAACATATTCAGTTAGAAATAGCTGGTATAATTTAATTCATTGATAAATAGCTGCAAACATGCATAAGAATTGTCCAAAGTCTCTTCATGTGAAATACAGGACAATAGGACAATAAATAAAATACAAAATAAAAACATTATGGAAAGGTATACATAAAAGTAGATTGAAGCAGTTCTAGATATAGATAAATATGAACAGTACAGATAGACGGACAGACAGACACACAGGTAGTTTATAAAATACTATTTGCCTTTGGAAGAAAAAGTCTAGCGACTTAATTGTTTTGAGTGTTAGGAAAAACCTTAACACAAACTGCCATGATTAAATAAATGAAAAAACTCTCTTACCTTTCTTCACACCGCAAATATTTTTCTGCCTGTACTAATGAAAAGCTCAGACACTACTCAGCTGGCCAATCTGTCTTTACTTCTCTGTTACATAACCTATCTTTTCCCTAACTCTCAGACTCCACAGGGTAGCAAAAGTTTTGCAAACAGCCTAAAATGAAATCATCATTATTATGGCTTTCCCATGCCGAGTTGTGGCTTGGTCCTGTAATTCTAAGGGCTAAACCCATTGAGCCAAAAAAGATTAGCAAAGGCTCTTTGCCACTCTAGCTGTGGGAATCCACTTGGAGGGTTTCTCCAATGACTAAACCCCATGGAAACCCAGTGCCAGATTCTGTATCACTACAAAACACAAGGTTGCATTACATACTGCTTTACATGAATGCCAGATGGAGCTGCCAGTGGGGAAAAATGACTAGGTCTTGTATCTGTTCTTCTAGAGTTCAAGGGAAAGGGAAAACAGATCACATGCCAAATGATAACATGCCCACACTCCTTGTCTTCCTTCCTTATAGTGAGTTCACTGTTTCCATTAATTTCCACATAACTTAATATTCATCAAGTGTCCACAGTTAGCTAGAGTCCACTGGGAGTGTGGGGGCAAGTTAGGACAGTTCTTTCTTCTGCCCCGTATTTCTAATGTGGAATATATTCATCAATATGGAAATGTTCAGACCATCCCCCACTGACCTTGAATAGCTGGTCTTCATGAACTCTTCAGAAGTAATTATTAAACCATCTGCTTTATGTAGACATATATGACCCTAGAGGAATTCCATTGCGAGTAAAAGGTACATCTGTTTGATAGATTTGCCTCTGGCTATGCCAAGGATCTTTTTATAGAGCTCTCTGTAATAAGATGTTTAAAGGATGTCAACAAATCACAACCAAAACTACACAGAAAAAATAGGTTGCATTTAATTTTTTTTTGCAAAAAGAAAAAGAATGATAATGTTGACACTTAGCATATATTAGGCAGTAAGTTTCAGATTAATCTGGTCATGCACTCACACAAAATAGAAAGAATAAAAATATAACCCAGCGTCCTCTAAGTTCTCCATGGAACAAAGCTGAGTTAAAGGATTTCTGAATGTGAAATGATGACAATTTTCTAAGTTTCTTTTGCTCTGAAATTTATTACTCAATATTTCTTGGTTTCAGGCATAGTCAATGCTAAGCAATTCCATGAACAGTTTTCAGAATAAAACATCAAATTGAATTAGCACAAGTATGTTAGCTTTAGAACAATCTGTGAATGCAAATAATTTACCTATGTTTGAAAACTTGCACATTAATAGACATGCATATTGCTCTCTAAGTTCACACAAATTTTGAGGTATTTAAGGCCATTCTTCATTATTCTAAATTATCAATGCTAGCTTAAGGGATGTAATAAAATTGTTCATTCAGTCTCCACAGGAAATTAATATTTTTACCTGTTGTAGTAATAAAAGCAAATTCTAAAGTGTTTTGGTAGTACCTTCAAAAAGGTTAATTGTTTATTCTGACTATCTTAAATTTAAGGTTAAACATCCTATTACCAACATCTCTTCTTTACAATTAATTGAACCTCAATTGTTTTTATATGTTATGTAATGGTATTTTATCTTGGAGTGGCACCTTTACAAAATACTCCAAATTTTATAGTTGGGCAATAATTCATTTACTAATACATGAAACTTAGAAAGTTAAATACCCGTTTTGGGAATTTAACTCATACATTACAAAATACAATAAAAGGTTAATTATCTGATATAATCTTACAATACACTATGTTGCAGTATAAACATTGGTCCTGCAGAAATATAGCATACTGCTTTTGGGCTGTTGAAGAAAACTTACAGCCATGGGCAGAGTTTAAGAAAAGAAACAAGAGATATTGTAGTAGCCCAGCAGTAGCAATAGTGGGGCATCTGAGACTGCAGAATGAGGGGAAGCCATTATTGGAAGCTAGTAAAATATTTATTGGAGACACTTGACAGAAACTGTGGACTTCAGCTAGGGGGAAACACACCATTACTATTAGATATTTTGACACAGGTTTAATGATAATGCCAAGATCTCTTTTCATCCCACTGTGTACTGTACTACGAATATGACTTAAGTCAAGTATATAATTATGAGTGTATTGTTGTTAATGCAGTATTTTATGCTTATGATGCATTGGCATATGGTTAGTTGCAAACTGAGTATCCTAGAGTTATAATGGTGCAGTAGGTCACAGGTATTTCTCAATAATGTATAGGATATGCATGAAGTAAGATAACCTTCTGTAGGAGATTAATGTGTATTTCTAAGTTAACATCAATATATTTTAGCAAATATAAATATAAGTGGCATATTTATAACTTAGTCTTTGATTTCTGCTTTATTTTTACCAAATTTTCGCTGGATGTATTGTAATTATAACATTAACATTTTGCACATATGAAAATTCTTTTAGTTCTGAAGTTGAAGAAAAGGCCCCATGATAAAAGTGTTCACTAAATCTTAGATCATACAGGTGCCTAAGTAAATAAATGCTCCATTAAAACCTTTTCCTGTAGAAATGATTCTGCCCCAAAATAACTGTTGGACTGAATATATTTAACTAAATCATGACATTTGAGTTTATTTGCAGGATTTTGTTATCTTTTATTTCTTGAAGTATCTCTGGGAGAATTACACTTTGCATAACTCATTCACCAGTTGGTTTTCCAGTACTTTAATGACACCATTAGTATCATGATTCTCATTTCCTTTTGTGGGAATCAAGGAGAAGATTCCATCTAGAAAAGTTCTGCTATCTCTTGAATCCTACTGACTGTATTAAATTCTTTAGTCTTCTTTGAAGAGTGTTAACTCTTCCAGTGCTCATCAAGCAGAACACTTGTCTGCTAATGTGATGCTGTACAAGGACTATTTAATATCCAGCCAGAGGCTCAGACCTGACTATTCATTCTTCCAATCTAACACTGAAACTCCTCTGTCTATGCATTAAGACAATGCTCAGATGCTAAACAGCCAGGATTTTGTGGAGTCCCTGGTATTACTCAACATGAATTTTTGGATAGTACTCCCTGCCCTTAGGAGACACATTTTTTACATATTTTTTCAAATACCTCCCACACTAAATGAAACTTCAGTACTGGAAATTCACTATTCATCTTCTTACTGACAGTGTAGCCCTTTGGAATGACAAAAGTCACTGAATTGTCTAAGTCTTTTTGGATCCTTAAGAACCTGCTTTTTGCCCATTGGAGGTAGTATCTACTCCTTGAGAAAACAGGTTTTAAAATATAGGACTACTTGGAGTGTTCCAAACTACAAGATATTGGCTTAGTGTATTTTCACTTTATCTGGAGGATAAGAGTAAAGCATGAAATATAATAATGAAAGAGAGATAAAAGTAAGAGGCTACCATGAGTTGACCTGAAGTTCTAATCAATCGATATATCATTCAATCACTCAGTTGATTAATCAATGAAATATTTGAGTTCTGAACATATTGTATAGGCATGCAGATAGGAAAGATACAAGATACAGTACACAAGACAGAAAGGCTTCATCTCATTCCATATGCACAGGAATCTGATGTGCCCCAAAATTTGCCATGAAATTCAAACATAATGACATTAAGCTTTCAGTCTCTGGCAGGCACTTCTGAAAAATTCTTTTCTCTATATAGGTATGCTTATAAAAATGTTAAAAATCACAAAAATGCAATGAAAACTCAGGCTTAGTCACTTGCTAGACTCAGAAAAAGGAATGCATGATCTGCTTTCTAAACACGAGCTTCGACGCTTGTTGCCAACCCAGGAAAGAGTAGTTGCTATGCTGGTAATACAATTCCCTTCATTTTCAATCTTAGTAATATAAATATTCCTATTAATGCCTTTTCAGTCACCATAGTAACAATGAATTCTTCCTGAACCTGAATTTAAAATCAGTAGCTAACAGCATTTGGGTATACAGAATTATGTCCTGGGAAAGTGATTCCCAAACAGGTCAGTTCACCTCCCACATCACAATCGCCTGCACAGCTTGTCAAAAATGCAGACCCAAATTCTCTTGCTATATTTACTGAAGAAGAATTTCCAGAAGTGAGAGCAGGGCTGAACAGTTTATTTTTCAAAAGCTTTACAGTTGATTCTTATCTACAGCCAGATTTGAGGGCACTGTGGGACAGTTGAAAGCTCTGTTTGTTGTAGAAACAAACAAACAAAAAAATCTAACTAGAGCTCTGGTTCATACTTTGCTACTTGCTACATATGTGACCTCAGACTAAGTATTTAGAATTCCACTGGCCTCACCTTCTTCCTTGTATATTTTCCAGTGTCTCTTTATTCCTACATTCTGGTCACTCACAAACACTGCCTCAAGCTCTCTATGACCAATCTTCCCTTTGTATGTCTCTTAGCTTCTTTCCTTACTTACAATTTCCTTGCTCTTTCATTTTCTTTTTATACTTCATGTAAAATGAAGATTAAATTGGTTCAATCCATCATTATCATCCCTAATAAGTTTCACATAGGCAGCTTTGTAGGCCCATAAGCATGCTATATTTTGAGTGCTTTACATCTGACTGCTCCCCAGTCCAATCTGCTGAAGCCAGACACATAAGATCACATGATACAGAAAAAAGTGATTTTCATTATCTAGAGTTGCCTGGAGACATTTTTCCAATAAACTTTATAATGGCAGCCAGAGTAGCCAATATGAGGTATTGCCTACCCCTCTTCTTTAAAATTTAAAATTCTATAAAATCATTGATAAATTAATATCCCAGCCTAAGTACATGGTGATGACAAGTATGTGTATTCTAATTTAGTGTTAGAATCCACTTCTAGAATGACCTAAAGGGTTTATTTTAGCTCAGGGTTCAGGCCGTAGTCAAAAGGGTTCAAAATAGGAATAGGACAGCAGAGAGAGCAGAAGTAGCTGAGGACAAAATGATGTCCTACCAGGACACACACCCCAGAACCCAAATCCAATCGGACCCCACATCCTAACAGCACATCCAACTATTGGACTCATCAACAGATAAATTCCATGATGACTATAGCTGCCACAATCCAATCACCTTCCACATATGAGAATTTGAGGGGATAGTTTAGATCTAAACAAACTAGGTAGCCATATTGTTTTTTTTATTAACTAAAGTCCATCCTTGCTTTGTGTCAGGCTGTGTCAATTTAATCTTATTCTGAAGTACAGAATGCTTACTAAATAAGGTTACTGTGATATGATTTACAAAATTATGCTTTATTTGTGTTTATGTTGCTCTTAAACAAAAACATTTGGTGATGGATAATGTATAAAGAAATGGTGTCTATTTACCTCACAGTTCTGTCAAGAACCTAAAAGTAGATGACACCACAATAGTGAGAGCCTAGGTAGAAGAGGTCACATGAAAAGATAGAGTCAAGAGGCTAAGAAGAATCAGGATCACTGGTTTTGGTATTGTTCTTGAGAGAAATATTCCACTCCATGAAACCAATATTAATCACTTATAAGGGCAGCATTCCTCTCACACAAACACCTTTTACTAAACCCCAGCTCGTAAAGGTTCCATCTTTGGGGACCAGAGAGCTAGCTTGGTGGTCTAAGTGCTTGCCTAGTAAGGGCAGGGACTCGGCTTCCATCCTGGGTACCACATGCCACTCTGGTTTAGTGCTGAGCCCAACACCAAAACCAGTCATGGTGGTGCATGCCTGTAATTCCAGTGCTGGGAAGATGAGACATGAGGATCATTAGGAGTCTGAGCTGCATAGTGAGATCCTGTACCAAATAAATGTAAGATTACAAAAAAGATTCTATCTCCTCAATAGTACCAAAGTGAGTTACAAATTTCCAGCACATGAACCATTATAGAACACTCAAACCATAACCAAGCCACAATGTAAAATTACATTCACAATATTTTTATTTAGCCTCTGATGAGGGATGGTTTTTCTCTATACCAACCTATTATGTACATATGTGCATGACCTCCCTGGCCACACCCATCAGGTTCAGTGCTTGAACTCACCAGTTGTCGTTAACTGTATATCTTTTAACTTTTCCTATGTGTCCTAGTTCCTTTCTCTTATCCTATGTTCATCCCTAAATGTTCCCTTTCATTTTTAAAAGAAAACTTTTCTCAGACTAAAGTCTTAAAAACAATGACAAGCATGTATTTTCTTTCACATTGGATTATGAAAAAACATGTTTGTTCTTATAATACTCCTCAATATTACAATTCCTCTTTAATCTGTTGCACTTTGATTTCTGCCCTAGCTATTTATCTGAAATGATTTTGTCCACAGAGACCACTACCTGTGTACTTTTGAAGTCATTTGATTGTTTTTGTCTTGCTCTTACTTAAAATTTCATACTACTGATCATCTTTTCCTTCTTAATACAATGCCTTATTTTGGCTCCCAGGACATCTTTCTTTCGTGGTTCTTTATCTCTCCATTTTAAAAATGGATCACTTTTATAGGCCATTCATATACAAGGAACCATTCCTTGAGTATCATTTCCATTCAATTTATGACCTGAATGCTGGTGTTTGGGCAGATATTTCAAACAGTTTTCTTTATGATTTTTAAAAAACTTTTATCTATACCTTTTCTTTTTCATTTTAGCAGTTTTTAATTAAAAGTTGCATCTTCTCAATCGTTTCTTCCTTGCATTTGCCCTTTTCCTTTCCTACTTGGCGAGACTTGGCTTTCCATTCCAGGACCTTTTTGTGGTCTTTCTCTAGTTAACCTGATGATAACCACTTCACTGGGTGAATGTCCATGTGGATAGCTGTGCCATTTGCCTTTTCCCGCTACATCTGTTCAATGTAGATAGCATACTTCTTCCTGTAAACCTGAAGTACTTTGCCAATCCACTGAACTTTAGAGTGTCCTCACACAACATGAACTTCATCATCCTTTCGGATGGGCACAGAGCGAACATTGTACTTTTGTCTCAGCTCTTTGGAAAGAAGAGAAGACATAATTTTCCTGTGAATGTGGGAAGGTGCATTGAAATGCCTTTTACAGTTTTTGCTTCGGTCCAAATTCACAAAAGGATTAAACTTCATTTTGGCCACTGCAACTCCAGCGATGGCTGCAAAAGGGAAGAGCTTTTTCTCTATATCTTGAAGGGAATTTAAAGTTGAATTCTGTGAAATATGTTGTCAGGACAGCAGCTTGTTGTCATGCTTCTGCTTTTCTCCCATGCACTTGTTCTCTTCAGATCAAATCTTCCAACCAGATTTGACACAAGCTTGCAAACAGGTCCTTGATCTCATTCTAAGTGTAGTAAACTGTGTTGAACTATTCAGATGCCTCTTCATGACCAAAGAAATTCCCTCAGCTGCTGGGAATGCAGCCAAGAGAATCCTCAGCTGTTAGCCTTCTCCAGAAAGTTTCCTCAGTTAAAATAGCTGCTTTGTTTAAGGTCATGCATATTTCCCAGGGTTAATCTGCATCTGATGAGCAACATGGAAAATTACAAAGACAGCACTTCTCTATAAAGTGAGATAATTCTGAATGGTAGTTCTTCATTCTTGCTTCAAAGATACCTATGGACTTAGTTGAGACCTCTTTTGGGACTGTGTTAACACTCAACTTTTTTCTCTGCCTGGTGCCACTTCCTTCCCTTATCCTCCAAACATTGATCTATACACCATAAACTTAATCAATTTATAGTCTCTCTCTCTCTCTCTCTCTCTCTCTCTCTCTCTCTCTCTCTCTCTCTCTCTCTCTCTCTCTCTCTCCCCCTCCCTCTGTTTGTGTGAGTCTCTGTCTCTCTGTGTCAAGTCTGTCTCTGTGTCTCTGTCTCTGTCTGTCTGTCTGTCTCTCTCTCTCTCCCAAAAACCTAGCCCTTACCTTTGAGTCACATTAGCAAGAAACCTGATTGACTATGGCTTATCACCACCATGATTATGTATAAACTGTATTTCACCATCCCTTATGTTGCTAGGCTCAGAAAAAGCCCATCTCTCACTTGCTCCACAGCAACTAAATATTGCTCATTATATTCACTACAAGAGGTTGTATATGTGGGACACTTCAAAGGCAAATGGTCTTATAGGTGAATCAGGAAAGCAAAATGAAGAAAGGTAAAGTGCATAAATTTCTAAATTAAGTGATGTTTCAGGAATAGTCATCTTCAATGTCTTCTAAGTAAGAATAAAACATATTGAATTTTATGAAACTGTTTTCCATATTACCAAAGCATAAGGTAGAAGGATATGGTTAGAGGAATTGACCTGACTCTTTATCCTACACAAAGCAGACTTAACTTTGTAAAATGTTAATAATTAGGTGAACTCAAATAAACCCTACCCTGGCTCTGATATCAAGAAGACTAAGACTTGCCCTTTAAGAATTAGTCCTTAAAAGGTGAAGAGAAAGAAGAAAGTGAATACATACACATAGATAATTGTACTACTAACTTCTCTTGGCTTATTGAAAGGAACAGTTAATGCTTAATTTCTGACCAATTTTATATGCTTATGTTGGTAATCTTAACAGCTACTTTGAAGACAACAATATGCAATACAACTACTATTTTTGAATTCCCATCATCTTGTTTTTCGAAATTCTATATTGTTTCTAACACTTTTTATTCTCTTTAAAATGTAAATCAATAAATGCAAAAATTATTATTCCATAGCCTGAGAAAAGATTCAGTGCCAAAATTTATGAAGGATGCAGAGAAAGACAATTGTGCAAGTAGTTTCTAAATTGCCCTTGTTTGTTTTCTCTCTGTACAGTATGTGACTCAACCTTACTAACTTCTAAATATCTTTTCCTTATCTCTCAGTTGTTGTGTTTGATCTTAGAACCTCAAGTTTCTTCTTATATATAAATGTTACTAAAGACTGATGTTCCTGTAACAAATCTTTTTTGACCAAGGACCCAGTATCTCCCTCACATATGAACAATTCTCAAGAACAGTTCTGATGTGTTTTAAATTTTACTCTTTGTTTACTCAGTTATAAGGTGTTGTGTAGCTACAGTTGTCCAAAACCATATTTTATTTATGAAAAATGATGAACATATATATCAAAGTATTGACTTGAAAAAGCTATTTCCTTATGTTCATTTGCACACATGTTAAAAAAACTGGGCCAACGCATAACCAAAATCCAAATGTGAAAATGGCACTTTAATTTGCAGCTGTGATCACTGTTTGCAGAGTCACTTGATTTTCTATGGTACCCTTTAGATGCACTGTTGTTCGGAAGCTATTGTTCAAATTAGGCTCTCCTACAACTTTTAGATTTTTGCCAGCCCTAACCAACAGCTGTTAGAAGTTTCCAACAATGCCTAGCAATGTAAGCCTCTCTTGCAGCTGTGGTTCAGAGTGCTTTTAAAAGCTCCATTTGCCTTCACAGTTTGTGGTTACTTTATTTCATCATTCCGTAAAGCTTTGAGTTTCTGTTGCATATTACTGCATAGTAGGACTGCTTAATATGAACTTTGCTTCCTTGCAAGCAGATTGGCTATTGCCTTTTTCTTTTTTTTAAACACATTCTTGTTGTGTACTTCTGCATAACTACTCCTAAACTGAGCATGTATGATTAACAACCATTTATTATCACCACCACCATCATCATCATCATCATCATCATCATCATCATCATCATCATCATCATCATCTCCTCTCAATTTCTGGAGTTCTCTGGGTTCCACTAGCCAGTTCTTCCTCAAATGTCTCATATAGCTGCCTCCAAATGCTTTCCAAGGCACGGACTAATCTAAAAGCCTTCCTTGTTCACCTGTCAAGTGGTTGATTTGGTTGGTTACTACTTCATGGAGTCTAGGATCCCACTTAGCATGGAAGGCTCTAAGAGCACACATCACATAGGCAGAGAGAACCAAATAAAAGCCATGTCACTTTTCATAAGGTAGCATTGAAAGGAACATTACATAATTCTGATGCTTTCTAATGATCCATCTACTCAAAGAGCTCTGTACATCTTCAGTGGAATGAGATGTATAACCAATCCTTCCCTCATTCCTTCTTTCTTTCCTTCCTTTATTCTCTTTCTGCAATACTGTGGTTTGAACTTAACAAGTGATGAGCTACATCTCCAGCACTTTTTATTTTTCATTGTATTTTGAGATGGGATAGTCTAAGTTTCCCAGTATGACCTCTAACTTGCTATGCTCTTGCCTCAGCTTTCCAAGTAGCTGGTATAATAGGTGTATTTCATCTTACCTGAAAAAAGTCTACTATTTATGAAAGAGGGGCAAGTAACTTTCTCAGAAAAGAATGTAGAATGGTCAGAAAATGGTTAAGCAGTGAATGAAAGCAATTCAGCCCCTGTGAAATTTGGAATGTAGCCAATGGAAAATAATAATACAGCAGGGAAAGATGGGTGGAAGGAAGAAAGGAAGGAGAGAGAGAGTATGCCGTCGAACTTAGGAAAGAACTGAGAGGATAATTAAAAGCTACGTACAAACTCAAGACAAAGAACACAATACAGAGAAGGGATGGAAACAGCCTAGACTTTTGCTTCAGCTCCAGGATCATAGCTCATGGGAAATGGAGACTAAATCCGGAGAAATAATATGAAAACTGACTGGAGATACAAAGTGGAAAGTGATTTACATTTACTGTGATCTACAGTTACAGTTCAAGGTTCTTCTCCCACTGAAGACATTGTATAAGCAACAGCTGTTGAGTGATTGCAGTTCAGGTGTCCATCATATCTCTAGACAGAGGATGGGCTTTGGTGCCACTCTGGAAAGATTCACATGTTTGAAACTAGGGCTCAGAGAAGCCAGAGGACTGCTTCACCTCACAGATTCTAGAGTGATCTACCCATTGTGACTGGGTGGTATACAGCCATGCTCAAGAAGCACAATAGAAAGAGATTTTGTGAGGAGTTTGAAGTCAGGAAAGAGAAAGAAAAAAAAAGATGTTAGGTTATTATTATTTGAGGGTGAAATCTTCTACATGAAAGGCTCCAAAAATTCTACCAATTCTTAGGAAATAGACCCTTAGAATCAATTAGCAAATCCAGTAACACAGCAGAATATAAAGTTAAAATGCAAAAAGAAATAGAATCCCTGTACACTAATAATAAACTCATGAAGAAAGAAATCAGGGAAACAATATGTTTCACAATAGCATCAACAAAAATTAAATATTTAGAAATTAACCTAGCCAAAGAAGTAAAAGATCTCTATAATTAAATATACAGTCCTCTAGAAAAGTATATGAGAAAATGAAAATATATCCTCTTCCTGAATAGGCAGAAGGAATTTAGTGAAAATGGCCATAGTTCTGAAACTTTTTATATCTATAGATTTAATGAAATCCCAAACAAATTTTGAATAGCACTGCTCACAAAACTAAAGTAAACATCTTAAAATTTGAATGGAGCCAAAAGAGAACTAAAATTATAACAGCAATTCTAGGAATCAAGGGAGAGTCACAATCCTGGGCTTCAAGTCATATTACAAAGCTATAGTGATAAAATAGCATGCATTGGTTATAATCATATATGTGAACTGAATGAAAAGAAGAGAATGCATAAACAGCTCCAGACATACTCAGCTACTCTATCTGTGACAAGGGGGCCAAATATTTTTGCTAGAGAAAAGAGCATCTTTAACAAATGATTCTGAGAAAACTGTCTATCCACATATCGAAGATTCAACCTTCATCCACATCTCTCACCAAGTTCTAAACTGGAACAAAAGTGCATCAAATATATAAACATTAGAACAGAAAAACTTAATGTGTTGGACAACAAAATAGGCAAAACTTTAGGAGATACAGATTTAAGCATGGACTATATGAACAAAAGCCCATTGCATAAGAAATAATACCGAGAATCAAAAATGGGATCGTATCAAATTAAAAAGGTTCTGCACAGCAAATGAAACAATCAAAATGCAGAAGTGATTCCCTAAAACATGGGGGAAAATATTTTTCCAGATACTCCTCAGCAAAGGATTAAAATCTACAACATAAAAACAACTCAGAAAAACTTAGGTTCCTCAAATTTGAAGATCCAATAAAAGAAGGCATCAGAAATGAATAGACATTTCTCAGAAAAAGTACAAATAGCCAATATTCACATGAAATAATATTCAATATCACTGGCCATTCAAGAAATGCAAATTAAAGATTTTAGATCTTAGGCAGACTGTGGACAGCCCATGGGATTCTGGTTAGCTGCGACGCCTAGGTCGCAGCATATATAGGTGGAGAGCTTGCACTGGCATCCAGTACCACCATTGGAGAACATAGGTGAACTCTGAGTGGTCAAGAGATTCTGGTGAGCTGCAACCCATGAGCTCCAGTGTGAGCAGGCCTGGAGCTTGTGCTGGTGTCTGGTCCCACCATTTGAGAACTTAGGTGGATTGTGGGTGGCCTGTGGGATTCTGGTGAGCTACTAACCAGTGACCCCAGTACATAGGTCCGCTGGCTCTACTGGCACCCAATCCATCCATCTGAGAACTTAAGAAGATGCCAGGCAGTCTTGAAACCTTGGTGAATCAGGGCCATGTCCACCTCTTGCATAAAAGATTTATTGATCACCAGCCAGTCATCCCCACCAATAATGAGAGCCTTGACGAGTCCTACAGTTCCACCCAACTACAGCAGGAGCCTTACTGACCCATGTTCTACTGCTCTTCTCTTATACCACTGATAAGCCAAATGCTCATTGGTTCATCAAAAAGGTCAAACTGCAGGATCAAAAGGCCATCTCAATCCGCCAGTCTACTCAAAAACTTCCAATAGACAAAGACATAGGGGCCAGGGAGATGGCTCAGTGCTGAGAAGACTTCAATGACCACATAGGAAATATAAAGTACATGTGTTGGTATATAAGTTTTGATCTGCCTAGGTCTTAACCATCCAGCAGAAAAGTATAAAAGTATAAAAATGAAGTATACATCGTGAGCCCATAATATTAAGCTGAGCTGTAAATGGATATGGTCGACAATTTCTTTGAATAACTCCCTATGGTTGCAGAATGCTGGACTGTGTTGGATTGTGGTGTCAAGTTCAAGCACCTAAGGTAGTTGAATGTCAATGAAGTGCCCACTTTTGACAGGTGTAGACAAAGGAAGGGTTGTAGAAAGAAAAAATCATGATGTGTGTGTTTAGACAGTACAGTTGGGATAGATAACACTGTGCTTCTACATAATTCTATGATAGGCAAGATCTGCACTAATGGTGGTTGGACAGGATATTATGTCGGCTTTTAGTGCTATGGTCATCCACTAGGTAAATAATTATTGAATTTTTGATATAATTCAGCTATAAAAAAACCTGTAAATATAATATCATGTATGCACCTTGT
>PVKA01013911.1:24841-53903 GCA_004027165.1 Ctenomys sociabilis | reverse complement strand
AAAAAAAAAAAAAAAAAAGAAGAAGAAATGTAACTTGAGCCACATGACACTCAAATTTTTCTAGTGGCTGTGGCAAAAAAAATACACAAAACTAATCATAACGCTAAAGTTAATATAACTCTATGTTCAAATATTTTCTTCTTTCAACAAATAATCACAATGAAACAATTACTAATGAGATGCTTTACATTCGTTTTCTTTGCAATAAGGCCTCAAAGTCCAGTGTCTATGCGGCACTTCAGTGCACAAGGGATCAACACGGATCCCATCCGGCGGGGCCTGGGCCTGGCCACTCCTGGGGGAGTCACCGGGATCTCAGCCCTATGGCAGTGCCGTTCTGCCAGTCCAGTGTCCCAGCCCCACCTCCGAGGCCTCAGTCGAAGGCAGCTGGCTGGCCTCTGTCCAAGTTCTGCTTCGGCACAGCCGCCACCCACGCAGCCCGGTCACCATGGCCTCTCCACCAGACTCATACAAGGAGGCTTGCGTTTTAAAAATACCCACCAGCATGCCAGCTTGGGATTTGTAAGCGCAAAGAGTAGGAGCAAAGAGGGCGCCTAGAGGCAGGGGGACTGGCAGATGAGTAACGTGCCCACGCCTACGAAACACAGGCTACTTGTCAATTGGCTCGGCGCTGGCCTGAGCTTCAACTTGGCTCTCCCTCAGGTGTGCATGGTCACGGGCACCAAGCACACAGGGACAAAGGCCCTGTTTACACTTGAACCAGCAGATTGGTCCAAAACCCAGTGGAGGGTGTTTTGAGCCTTTCAAAGGAACAGAATCTCTTTACTTAATTTTTTTTTTTTTTTAATTTTATTTTTATGGTACTGGGAGTTGAACTCACAACCTCTCACTTGCCAGGCAGGCTCTGTGCCCTGTGGTATATCCCCAAGTGTCTCTTTTAATATTCTGACTTGAAACTTCCTCCAGTCAGGCCCTGGGAGCTATTTCTTTCTAGCTCCAGGGATGCCCAGGAAGAAACCACCTTTAACTTGGAAGGGGTGACAGCTCGTGACCATCGAAGCTCCTCCCACTGGGACCTGGGCTGCTGGGGATCTGAAATGCCATTTCTGGTTTAGCCTTCCTCCCTGAGATGTCTCCTCAAAAATCTCTCAAAGGAAAAGTCTGAAAGTCAGTATAGAAAAAGTTCTCATGATTTGGGGAAAATAATTTAGGGGTGGGTAGATAAACATGTACAGGAAATACTTCTATAGAGATCTTGATCCTCTGAAGATTAATAACCCCCGGAACTGGAGACCAGCCTCAAACTCAGAGGAAATAGGCAAGTTATAAAAACAGGAAGAACGGGAAGTTTATTTTTGGATGAATATTTGTTCTAGTGAGCTCTCGATCCTGACACAAACCTTGATCTGCAGGTCATTTGCTGCAGCTGAGCAGCTGCGCCGCATGTTTCCACAAGCCGTCCCACCAGAGATTTCCGGGTCTTTTTTGGAAAGGGCCTTACCCTGCTTCTGCAAAACATCTGCCTCGCTGCCACTGCCTGAGGGACTTTCTCCTGCGATCCTTACAGTGTGTGGGCTCTGGAAGAAGCCTCAGCCACCTGCTTCAGCCCTCTCTGCCTTCCACCCCTGAGCCCAAAGCCAGCCTGTCCCCACCAGGTGCAGGTTGCAGCAGGGTGTTCCCAGCCTTGGCCAGCAGACCCTGACCTCTTTGGTCTCCTTCAGTTATCCCTGCCCCCATGCCCACCCCTCCATGGTTTCTCTTGCTTATCAAACACAACCAAATGGTCCTGGCTTGGTGAGCAGTCATTCATAACATGGTCCAATACTGCTTTGTAACCCCATACCCACCCAATCTGCAGGACCAGGGATGTGATTTCTGAAAAAAATCAAAAATACCTCATGGGGTACCCTTATTTCAAAAACTACAAAGTTCAGGGACTGAGAGTCCTAGGGTGCACGAGGTCCTGGGTTCAATCACCAGCATAACAATAAATAGGAATCTCAAGAGCACAACAGCAGAGCATCAGCCTGGGAGAAGGCCTTTCCAAGATTCCTGGAAGCCAGAATGTGTGCTCAGGAGGTCCCTTCCCCCGTGCCTTTCTCAGGCCAGCTCCTGAAGGCAGCAGATGTCATTACTCACCTCTCCTAACCCTCAAGCAAACATACCTTTCCCTCAGAGGAATTCAGGTTCCATCCTCTAGAGGCTCTCAAACGGCCCCCTCCCCTTACGGACTTTGCCTTTCACTCCACACAGCAACCAGACCTTGTGTGCCAGGGGCCCAGCTCAGTGCAGTCCTTCCTGTACCCTTCCCTCCACCTCTCCAGAACAAAACCAGACACACACCATGTCTACTGTTAACCTCTTTTGAATGTTCATTAGGAAATCTGTTCTCCACCTCTAAGGAACGCTTATAAAGCCTGCTGTGACCTTGACAGTGACCAGTGAAAGGAAAATAAACAATTCCCTAAGATTTTCCTTTTCCCTAAGAGGAGACACCCATGCCCTCTGGAGAGGTTGAGGGCAACAGGAACTTCCATTACTCGGCATTATGAAGTCTGCCAGACCCACAGGCTGTCCATGTTGACACTGGCAGTGGCTTCACAGGTGGCCAGGCCAGCTCAGCAGGAGTGTGGAGGAGAAATAAGAATCAGGAGCCGGCATTATCCTCTTTCACCTTTCTTGCCTGATGGGGTGGGTGGAGCCCCAAATCCCAGGATCAGCTGATAGATTCCCCACCCACTGCTATCAGAAGGCAGGACCCAGACCAGACTCAGGGAAAAGCCTTGAAGACTCATAGTCTCCTTGTGGACACAGAAGCAAAACTGTGGTAGGGAACAGAAGAGAAGCGAGTCGACCACCACTACCCTGAAAGGGAGACACCTGCTTCATTATTAAGAGAAAGAATAACACTGTAGATCCCAAACAGCTTCCGAAACATTCAAGCAAAGTTGATTTTTCCAGCAATCACCAAGTGGATGAGGCCCAAGGGAGATGATAGAGGACCGTATTGTATCAGAAAGCACTGGCCTTCAGGTCTTTGATGGACAGAATCAAGAATCCTTCCTAGCCCAACAGGCTCCAGTAACCATGACAGCAGGAGCAACCAGTGTTCGTGGAGTTGGGCACTGACCAGGCAAGGGCTAAGGTCACTTACACACTATCCCACCCCTCATGGCACTGACACTATCTGTGCTGTCCTAGTTTATGTGCTCTGGCGCTGGCTGTGTCTGTCCCTATCACTTCCCAGGACCAAATTAATCTTCATCCATACACGATGGCTCTCTCACTGTAAGGACAGATCTTGGCCCATTCTCTGTCTATCCAAGGAAAGGGACTTCAGGTTTGGGGTCAACAGCATGGCCCTGCATGCTGAACTGTCTCTGAGTCTAGGGCATAGAGCATTTTTTATGGTGTCTGCATTAGCACTGGCTCCCCTGCTGCAGTTCACCCAGAAATCACACGAATGAAGTCTTCCTCCTATGACTCTGAGCTACTTAAAAAAAAAAAAAAAGTGGATCTGCTTTTGGCATTACTTGGAAATATTTCAATTGTGACGTATTCAACAAGTATCTTGAATATCTAAAACCCCAGGGGAAGCCACAGGGCCCCATGGCTGTGACAAGATGAATGTCCTACGAGCCTTGGGCAGCAAGATGGGGTAGGCAGTTCTTGGCTCTGCTTTCTCCCTAAGTAGCTGGGTGTGGCTGCACACCCATAACCCCATTACTCAGGAGGCTGAGGCAGGAGGACTGCCATGAGTTTGAGGCCAGCCTGGGCTAGCTAGAGACTGTAACTCAAAAACTAAAAACAAACAAAAAAGGATACCTCGTCCTCCAGCCATGATCACCACTGGGGCAGCCCAAACTCCCTTCTCATTTCCCAGCTAGCCCTCTGTAACCCTGGTCAGCTAGCTGCCCCACGGGACACTGGCAAGCACCCCTGGCTCTCAGTTTACTGAACAGAGAGCAATTGCTAAATATATTAAACTGTGATACCAAGAAGTTTTTTTTAATGTGAAATTTTAAAAGCATAACTACAAATGCTTTTTTGAAGCAAACAGGCCCCGTATTAGAAAAGGTTATATAACTGTGTGTATATTAACCCAACAGCAGGGAAACTACAGCACTTTTAAGAAACTCAGAAAAATCTCAACAAAACTATGTTTCCAATTTAGACCTATAGACTAGTAAACAAAACACATAAATTTACTGTAAGTAGAGGATTTATTTAGACAGGGGGAACTTAAAATTACTAAGTAGAGACAGCAAATGTCTTAAAAGCCACTATGATTCACCCAAGAGGCTCAGGCCTTGCACAGCAGGGAAGAGCCAGGCCAGGCCTCACCCACAGGGCTGTGTTCAGGCGCTTACTTTAGTCTGACATGTTCGGGGCAGAAGAGAGTTCAGTCTGAGTGAATCTACTGCTTATGAAACTGAATCCGAGCCCTCGAGGTAAAGATCGCGTGTCTCCCATTAGGGGCAGGGCCAGAGACAGTATCAGTGCCCCACAAACAGCGCTGAGGTAATGCCAGCCCTGGGCGCTGTGGGCAGGGCTGCCCCACCCCGCCTCGTGCCTGCCTCTGGCTGAGGCCCTGCCAAGGAGCAGAGGCCTCTGGGCTCCCTTCCTACGCCCCGCAGAAGCCATGGGAGGACCCTCACGGTCAGCTGTGCTGTGGGCTCCCAGGAGGATACAACCAGGACATACCTGGTTCCTCGCTAGAGGGCTTACCAAGAACTTTCAGGGGCCGATGGGGGGCACAAAGGTCGTCAGCCCCTTCCAGTGACTCACAGTGCATATGAGAGCCTGGAGCAAGGAGAGGTCAGGAATGAGAACTGCACGCACGCACGCACGCACGCACGCACACCCCAGTTGTACTTGCAGACCTTTCCTGTGTACCTAAAGCAAAGTCTGAACCCTAGGCCCGAGGTCCCCTATTTGATCCAATTCTTTAACCAAATGATCTTGTTTTCAGATCAGCTCCTAGTGTCCTGTGTGCACTCCACCCCAATCATTCTAGGCTTAGGGGCAAACTACTGCGGGCAGCCTGTAGACTGACCATCAGTCAATATCCACAGGCAAGCCGCAGGAGTCAGGGGCTGGGGGAGGGAGGGGGGTGGCTTGGCAACTCCGACAACTCTACTGTAATGCTGGCCCCACAGATGGGCAGCAGGCATCTAGGTTCTGGGAGACCCTGGCCCTATTTCTCAGGGCCCAACCCTGGTTCCCCTGAATGCCAACACGGCCAAGCCACAGGGCAAGTCGCCCCTGGTCTCAAGGTCCCTGATGCCTCCTTACACGCCAGAGACAATGCAAAGATAATCTTTTCCTTTCTCTGTAAAAGGGAACAGCTTGGGCCGGGGAGATAGCTCAGTAGAACAAGCACTTGCCTGGCAAGCGCAGGGTCTGGAGTTTAATCCCCAATATAAAAAAAAGAAAAATGGGAACAGCTTGCCTTGGGGCAGCACAGGGTTTCCTTTAAACCCTAACACCTACATCCCAGTACCTCTTAATTTTTCTGCATTATTTTTCCTCTTACCACCAACCCCAAAAAATATGCTTTGGGAGAAAGGAGTGACACATCTGTTAGAAAACAAAACATAGGGTTTTTGAAACTTAGCATTTCAACTTTGTAAACAGTTTAACATTCTCCACTAAGTATCTAAAATCCAATTTTGTTGTTTGTAAAATAAAGATTTCTAAGAAGTGAAAGTATAAACATCTCTTCCACCTAAAAGGAATCCTGGACTCTGTGCCCCCCATCTCCTGAGGGAGGAATGCAGCACCCTCTCCCCCATTGTTCAACTAAAGCCACAAAACAAAGATTCTCTGGCGCAGGCCCCTCGGCAAGGTACAAGTTCAGACAACAGCCGCAGGTATTTCTTTCTAATGCAGAAATGCAGTTGCTCAAACTTGAATGCTAGAGACCTTTTCCATACAAAGATTTTGAAGGAGCCAGAAATTTTCCAGTATGAGTAACACCGCATAGTTAAGAAAAAAAGCTTGAAATACATTTTTTAAACCGATCAAGTAATGCAGATTTGATGGAGAAATGGTTAACACCGGTAAACAAGAAGTTGGGGTATGGCTCAGAGGTACAGTGCTTGTAAGCACACAGGGGCCCCAGAATCAGATCCCCAGCATGGCAATAAATAAAATAACAATAAAACCAGGTAAGCAAAAAAAAAAAAAAAAAAAAAAAAAAAAAAAAAAAAAAAAAAAAAAAAAAAAAAAAAAAAAAAAAAAAAAAAAAAAAAAAAAAGGAAAGAATAGAAACTCAGTATCTTAAATGAAAAAGCCTGAAATCTAAAGTGTTAAAAAACCTCACACTTCTCAGGCACCAAAGTGATAACTGTTTCATTACAAAATTATTTAAAATACTACATAAATTTGCCCCCAGGATTCAAAGCTGTATAACGCGTCTGGTTCCTTCACTGAGTGAAGGACACTCAACCTGTATGTGTACCAGGATCACTGAAACCCGCCCCCCTCGTAGGTGTGGATTCTTCCTGAAACGTGTAGAGTTTAGAATCCTCATGGAAGATTACAAACCTACAGAAATATCTGATAGTCTGGGCACAGAAGCCAAAATCACCCTGAGAAGATCGTTCGTTAATACACCAGACTTGACAAAAGAAAGGACAGGCGGACCCGGTTCCAGAAACAACCATGGCTGCACCTGGACCCAGCCCTTAGCCACAAGATCATGTGGCAAAACTGAAAGAGCTCTATGGCCAGAGGCCAGTAACTCTGCTATGGAAATCCCCTGCAGACCTCTGCTCCCTCCGGGACACAGGGAAGACACTTCCTCCATGCAGTCAAAGGGTTCTGGCCACAGCACAAGGCTGGAGCCTCACGCAGAGCAGCAAAACTGGGCTGAGTCAGGGCTCTTGTAGAGATGCAGTGGTGGTCGACACAGGACTTTATTTTATTTATGTTATTTATTTAATTTTATTTTAATGTATTTAGTACAGTCTATAGGGTCTCACTACATATATTGGACTCGTAAGGATTCTCCTGTTTTCAGCCTCCCAAGCGCTGAGATTACAGGTGTGCCCCACCCTGCCCAGTCTCAGTCACTGTCTCAGTGCCACCCCGCACAGCGTGGGGCCAGCATGGCACACCACGATTGAACCCCTGCAGCTGCGCTCTGCCTAAGCAGGCGCTTTAGTCTGCTGAGCTACCTGGCTGGCCCCAACAGTGAAACTTTGGATCTGGGCTGCTGGCATGAGTTCAAATCCAACCTGTCAAGCACAGTGTCCTGAGTTCAATCCCCAGTACCCCCTAAAAAGAGAATGATTTCAAAGCCAGCCTGCAAGCACTGTGTGATTCTGGTAGATTTCATCATCTCTTTGTACCTCTTCCCAGGGTTGGGGTGATCCACGTTTGTTAGTCACCAAACAGATTTAGAGTAACACAGGCCAGGTTTGAGCAGTACTTAGGTTTTCTATTGTATTTTCCTGCATTTTAAAAAACGTCATTAATTTTATTATCAGAACATTCGGTCCTCACTAGCACGATCACCAGGTCCCATCAGCTTGTTACTTTTTGGGGGTAGAAGGGATAGACTAAATCCAGGGTCTTCACAATGAGACATTTATTTCCCAACCTTCTTTTTTTTTATTTTTTATTTTGAGACAGTGTCTAGTTAAGTAACCCAGGCTGGACTTGAACTTAGTGATCCTCCTCCCTCAACCTCCAAAAGTGCTGGAATTACAGGTGTGTACCATCACCCATGGCTTGTGACTTTTCTTCTACCTTGGCTCTGCCTGCATCACGGAACCACCTTGTCTCAAGTGTCCATATGCTGGAGTACAATGGAGTTGCCCAGCTGTGCAGTGTAGCTTTCAACACTAAAATTGAGGACAGCAGCCTCCTTCATTCAGGTACATAAAATCACAAAAGCCAGGCCTACAACATTATAGCTCAGAACTGGGCATGGCCAGTGCGAACATTCTGGCCTAATTCCTGATGTTCTCTTACTCTGCATGTTTAGGGCATGACCAGGGTTCACCAAACGTAGTAACAGTCTTGTATCCCGTTTCCCTCAGTGGTATCTTTTTCCTGTTCTTCAGTTCCATGACAGTTTTCTTCCAAGCTCAATGTTCTACACAACACGGACATTCTTCTGGGCTCTGAGCAACATTTTCACTCACACAACTCTCAACACCCTGGCCTGTAATGTGCTTTATCTTATTATCTTTAAATTTCTAAAAGAAGGAATATGGAATACAAATGACCAAACAGCTTCCCAGAAAGGGTGCACTAAGTTCTACTCCAAACTACAGTATATGAAAACTGTTCCCTCAGCAAAACCATGCTAGTATGTAAAAAGTTTTCCACTTGACAACAGTATTTCAAAACCCATTATATTTTCATGGTAGTAGCTTAATGATGGTAAGGTTAACCACTTTGTTCTACATTAAGTCAGCCATATTTTTCTTCTGAAAAAAATATGTATTTGTTTTGAAATAAAATGTGAGGTGAGGGTCTCCACTAGAGAGAAATTGTAAAGCTCAAGCTCATGCTACAATGGAGTTGGGTCAAAATTAGGAAATCGTCAGAAGTTAAATCTGCAGGGCACACAGAAGATCTGCAGGAGGCCTACTGTCAGTTATAAGTCTGTTCATTAAAGAGCTATACTTGACAATGAATAGGACAAATCAGGACGTACTGGGGACGCAGATTCACACCCCTCTCCCCACCTTCTTAAGTGGTGCTGCTCTGGTGGACTGTTGGGGGTCAAAGGCAGACAGAGGTACAGACAGGAGAAGGGTGGAGGGGGTATGGCCTGTGGCTGCCGTGAGTGTGACTGCCTGCCACTTGGCACGGCAAAGGGGGACTTCAAGGAGTCTGTCAGAAGTCTAAATGAGCTGGGCATGATGGCGCACGCTTCTCATCCCAGCATTCGGGAGGCTGAAGCAGAAAGACCACTGTGAGTTTGAGACTAACCTGGGTACAAAGTGAGTTCAAGGCCAGCCTGAACTGCATAGCCAAACCCTGCCCCGAAAAGGAAACAAAAAGTCTAAATTAGATCTCTCCCTGCCATCTTCTCAAAAGAAAAAGAGACAGGACTAGTTATTTTTCTAACACAAAGCTACTGGTACAAAGAAATAAATAAGGCAATGTATTATTCAAAATAGTCCTCCACGTAGCTCTCAACCACTCACAGGTTCCTGCACACAGAGGTGATGCTATTGTGAAAAACATACTGGAAACATGGTCCAGCCTGCCCCTCAACCCTGGAGCTAGACCCCTCCTACTCACTTTTTCCCAAATACACAGCTGGACACTGTGATTATACACAATACCTGTTGACTGACTACACAGAACTTCCCTTTGCATGAGCAATCATTATACGGGGATTTACCAGAAAAGAGGAAGATCCTCATCTACAGTCCCTTGCTCTAAGCATAGGAGGGTCAAGACAGGAGTGCATGCCTGTCATTCCAGCTACAATGTGTGGGAGGCTGAAGCTGGAGGATCGCAAGTTCCAGGTCAGCATGGGCAGCTTAGTAAGACCCCTTTTCAAGAAGAAGAGAAAGAAAGAAAAGAAACGTTGTTTTTGGAGTCAGAGTCTCTCTCAGAGCCGGGCGTGGTGGCGCATACCTGTAATCCCAGCACTTGGGAGGCTGAGGCAGGAGGATAGTGAGTTCGAGACCAGCCTGAGCTACAAAGTGAGCTTAGGGCCAGCCTGAACTGCACAGTGAGACCCTGTCTCAAAAAGACAAAAAAATAAAATAAAATAAAATTATGGAGTGAGAGTCTCTCTCAGTAGTTCAGGCTGGCTTTGAACTCCCCACTGTTCTCCTGCCTCTGCCTCCTGCGTGTTGGGGTTACAGGTGTGCAGCACCACATCTGGCAAGGACCCAGATTTGAGAACACCTCAAATATTCTCCCGCAACAGAGACAGTATCAACTATAGTCATGTGGTGGGCAGGAGCAGAGGCTAAGGAATGCAGTTAGACTTCCTGCCACGAGGATATCATATATACAGCCCGATGGTAGTCTAATACATGCAACTATGTGCTTTGCATTTATGTGACCAGCAGTGTAACATACATCTGCAGCACCCAAACATGAGGCTGATTGGAACACTGTCACTGGGCAATAGGAATTTTACAAGTGCATTATACTTCTGTGTGACAGCTATGGTTTAAATCTATAATACCCCCCAAGGAGGAAGGGCATGGGAGGGGAAGCAAGACACATCATGTACAGGTACAACTTCCCCGTGATGACTGTTATTGTTATGTACATCTAATACGTACCAACAGAACTTTTAAAATATGAGAAAAAGTCTCCCACGTCTCATGCTCCTCTTATCAGATTCTGGGGTGCTAGAGTTTCTGTTTAGAGATGATTTCTAGGTCCTTTCTGTCTTGAATGAAGAATTGAATGAAATAAGTAAAAATGTTAAAAAAGTTTCACATTTATTAGAGGCAAAGAAAAATAAAAAAGGGTAGAAAACAAAACATAAAGGGTTCTGCTGAGCAAAAATGAGGAAAAATAAAAATAGAAGGTACACCTTGGACTACAGGCCGGGCTGTTGTGAGGAGGGGCACGAAGGCAAGCTCTTACTGGCATCTGAGTCCTTTTCATATTTCCCATGCTTACAGATATCACAATGAAATCAATTTAGAAGAGACCTGCTTAAGAGGACCACATGTAGGGCTCTGAGAGCTGGCTCTGTGTGGGTGTTCCGAGTTCGTGCCTACCTATCTCCCCAGCCAGCTTAAACCACGCCCTACTTCCTATCTCACTGAGTGTGGACAGGGTCAAAGGGGTGGCCCCGGCAGCATTTCCTGGAAGGGTGTATTCTTCTCCCGGCTCTTCCGTCTGTGTCCTCCCTGCCGTGGGTAGAGTACCTTCCTCTGCCACCCTCAGACTCTACCTACTGGACCTGCATCCCAAAGAAACCTCTTCTGCTTTAAATTATGGGTGTTGGGTATATTGTCCCAGAAACAGGAAAGTGATACAGAAAACGTGAGATACAGGAAATGGGTACTAGGAGTGTACTTGTTCCTGTGACTGAATATAACCATATTCAGTCTTTGCAACTGGTTTGCACAGTTTGGAAAAGCTTGGACACAGAAGATAGAAAAGCATCAGAATGCTGTCATCTGAGCTTGAGGCACTGGTGATTCAGGTTAGAGCTCGAGGACCAGAATAATGATAGGAGTGCACAGTAGAGGCCAGGCTCACGGGCTTCCGGCAGGAATGAGTACTGTATGTATTGGAAACTGGATTAAGAGGCCATGTGTGTTTGCTTCTGGCAAGTATCTTGTATATGTTTGTTCCATGTTTTAAGATTTTGTGTGAGAACGACTTTGAAGGTAGCAGACTGACTGAGTAGAGGGCACTTCAAGCACCACATTCGAGTTGTGGCACGGGTACCACTGGGCTTTTAGGCAAATCTAGAGTGAAAATCAGGAGTGATAAGCAGAACTGGACGATTCTTAAAATCTCCAACTTGGCCAGAAAGAAAAACGGTTGTCAACTTGGGGCCAAAGAGAGACTGGTAGCTGAAGAAAATGGCATTAAAGAGAAGCTAAGGACTTACAAATGAGTTCCCTTCTCAGAAGGTTAGTAAGCTGGATTCATTTGTAAATCCACCAAAGTGACAGAAACATACAATGTAAGTCATTTAAAAAATCAAAACCTGGACACAAAAATACTGTAAGAAAACTGTTTTACATTTACCGTTACCCTAAAATGGCAAGGTAGACATGTGAGCAACTTTTTTCAAGATTTGTCTGAATCTAAGAATGTTCGTAACATAAGCTCTCGTCTAAGGTTTGCAAATCAGACTTACTGCACTTTGCATCAGGACCATGAGAAAAAAGATGCCTTGAAGGCAGCTCAGGAAATGGCCAGGCCCCAGTGTCATTCTTTTAAAGCATTTGCTTTGAGAAGAGAGCCCCAGGGCACTTGCTCATTCAGGATGCCCAAGGAAGCATTTTCCTGAGTTCAGTCAGCCAGGTACTCAGAGGGCCTGCAGCCATTGTTCAAAGGAACCACGGCACTATCTACATGGTGCTGATTTTCCCAGCAGCCAGAATGCAAGAGTTTTCAAGTCATGGAGGCCTCTATGCAGACCCATTCCTCACCAGTAATAAGGTTTAGAAAAACCAGGCAAAAATATGTCGCAGTCCCTGCCAGGAACCTCTGTGAGGGGAATGCATAAAGCAGTTAGAGTGAAGCCGAAGGTGCAGTGGAGAACCCAGGAAGCTGGAAGGTCCACTGAGAAAGCTGCATTCAATTAACAGAGCTGGCCCAAAGGAGAGGCCATGTGGGCTGCAACCAGGAAGTCAGAGGGCAGGGCTTCCCAAGCTACTTAAGAGTTCACATCTCACCACATTATGTGTAGGTGCTGGGCAAGGAGATAAAGGACTTAATGCTTGCTCTGATGGTTTTCAGTTTGGCTTGCTCAAATTTCTTTCTATTCTCCCACTTTTCCCTGTTGGAACAGTCATTTTTACTCTGTGCCATTTTATGTTGGAGTATTTAACTTGTTTGCTTATTTTTGTAGGAGCACAGAGCTAAGTGTTTGCCTAAGTCCCAAGACACTTTAGACTTGCACTTTTTCAGCAATGCTGGAACTGGCAAGACTCTGGGAGCTCTTACAGGTGGACTGAATGCATTCTGCATGAGATAAACATGAGCTTTTCAGGGACAAGGACATAAAGCTATGATTTAACTCTAAAACGTTCCCCAAAAGGCTCATGGGCTTGGTATGGGGCCTGGTCAGAGGGGACAGGTAAGCGGAGGTATGACCTGGAAGTACTATTTTTGCTTTGAGTATTTTTGGAGATAGCACCTTGCTATTTAGTTCATGTTGGCCTCAAAGTTGGGGCAATCTGGTCTCAGTCCCTAGTGCTAGGACTACAGCACACACCACACCAGGCTGAAGGATGTAATCTTACCCCCAGCTCCTTTCTTCTTTCTCTGTTTCCTAACTGCCATGTGTTGAGTAGTTTTCCTTCACTGGGCCTTGCTATCTTACAAATGTGCCTTAAAGCCGACTAATCATGGACCAAACTCACCAGAAACTGTAAACCTCTAATTTGTGGGTATCATCAGTATTTTGTCTGAACAATGGATAAAGTGATTGATATAGGGGTCAACATTGCATATGTAGATCTGTGGTTGACAAAAAGGCAGGTATATAGCACATATATTCTTTCTGGCAAATTTACTTATTCATTCAGTAATTACTGTTACCTCCTTGACAACTCTGAAAGAAAAGAGTAAAAAGCTAGGACAAAGACAGAAAGAACTATTCTCTCCCAGCTCAGGTACACACAACATGGACACAACTGACTTCTTCATATTTAAAGTGGATGAATGCCACGTGGGATGCGACAGGCCTGTAATCCCAGCACTCGAGACCGAGGCAGGAGGATCACCTTGAGTTTGAGGCCAACCCAAGTAACACGGTGAGTTCAAGTCCAGTACAAACTACAAAGTGAGTGTCTCGTGTGTGTGTGTGTGTGTGTGTGTGTGTGTGTGTGTGAAATTAAAATAATGTTATGTGCACTTAGGAAAGAAAATTGTAAGGAAGAAAAAAAATTCAAGAAAACAATGGCTGTTAGTAGGGAAAAAAGCTTTTCTTGTGTCACCTGTATCTTTGGATGCGATGTCTTCCTTTTAGGTAATTGTCTTGGGGGGGGGGGGCTAGGTAAGATTTTAAAAGTCCAGCAAACCATTTTCAGTAACTACAACACTAAATGGTTGGGACATCCTGCCTGCCCTCCACCATTCTGTGCAGCATTGCACATATGTGTCCGGTGACCTCCAGTGACTGTCCGTCTGTGGCCCCCTCTCTCAGGCCCCCACACATTCTTTCTACAAACCTGAACTTCCCAGGATTTCACCCGTTGCTAAGTCCGGCCTTGCAACTTGCCCTAAACTCAGGTCATCAGCCCATCTGTAGGCAGAATGCGCCAACCTGAGACTCCTCAAGTCTGCTAAGGAGCTGGAAAGGAAGGGGGCACCCCCAGTTCTCCTCTTACACTTTCCAGGTGCCAGCCCAGAGCCCGTACCCTCCATGCTGACCTCCGAAGCCTCTGCCCCCTGGTCGGCACTCTGGACTCTCAGCCCCATCCTTTCCTCCCCTGCCTCTCAGGGGTTCACCCCATGGCCACACTCAACTCTGCCTATGTTCTCAACTTCATCTTACATATCAATACTCAATTACACTTCAGGCAACCACTTAACCTCCATCAGCTCCCTCACAGTTCAGGGGGAACCGACAGCTCCTATTTCCAGGGTGGCTAGCAGGAGTAAAATTGGGTAGGGCCACCAGCACCAGGAACCTGGCTGTTACGGTGATGAACAGCCAATGTTTTTGCAGTGCGCTGGAAGCCCTGCAGCGACTGTCACACTCCACTAAAAATCTTCAATGGCTTCCTGCAGCTCACAGAGTAATTAGCTCTTTTCTCTCTCTGCCCCAAACTACTTTCTTCATGAACTTTATCTCCCCTTTACTGTTTTCCCTTTTAAGTATCTCTGGCTTTAGTTAAAACACACTGACTTAAGAGGCTAACAATTTGAGAGTTGAGCTCACAGGGTCACACATTCAAATCTCCACTCTAGCCGCTTAGGAGCATCCTGGACAAGCTATTTCAACGCTCCAGGCCTGGGTGTTCTTTTTCTTGTCTTTTTGAGACAGGGTCTCACTATGCAGTTCAGGCTGGCCTTAAGCTCACTTTGTAGCTCGGGCTGGGATTACAGGCATGTGCCACCATGCCCGGCCCCTAGGCCTGGGTGTTCTTAACAGAAAAGAAGGTGCCAGGATGACAGAGGACCCCACGAGGGCACCCTGGGCCGGCACCAAGAGCTCGGCAAACACTAAGCACTGTTTCCTCCTGTCCTCACCCAGGCTCCTGTGCTATGAGCCTCAGCCTGGAACAAACCTGCTGTATACCTGAGCCTGGCTTTTACATCTCAACCTAAAGGCCGCCTTCTCCACAGTGACGGTTCCCCGCCACCCACCACCCACCCATCCTCCCTCCCTGTCCCTGTCCCTGCCCCTACTGGGTTCCGAGGGCCCATGCAGCAGCTACGGCAGGCCCTTCCCACGAGAAGCCCACCACGACCAACAAGGTCTGCTGACTTCCCCATGTCTGATTCGTCTCTGTGCTCTCCTCACAGTCCTGCGGATGGCAACAACCTGGTAAATATTTGCACATTAAAAGAACAAATTTTTGGAGGAGAGGCAGGAGGGAGTTCCAGGCTTTGAAGACGCAGGAGAGTCGGCACCGTGGAGGAACTGGGCCACAGGACAGAGATGGGCCTGTGCTGCGCTGGAGAGTGAGGATTCCTGTATTCCAGAGGAGTGGTACCAAGGCCAAGCTACACAAAGTGCAGTGAAATCAGCCTCCTCCGTCTACTTCAAGTGAGGCGTGGGGGCCTCTCACGCCAAGTGGCCGCCATTTAAAACAAATAAGCACTGCAGCCTGGGCACAGACAGCCGCCCGGGGGGCAGCCCCGAGGAGAGTGCCTCGCGACGCCACGCACTCACGGAATTGGATCTTTGATCCCAAGAGGCTGCTCCTCACTCCTTGCCAGGCCTGTCTGCGCTGCAGCTCACTCCTTAAAAACCCGTGTTGGGAGCCAGGATAGCTGCATTCTTAATCACTCACACCCCACAACCCACTAAGGATAGCTGGACGGCTGCCACGTGCCAAGTTCTTCTCTTCAACAAGAACACAAGAGCTGTTCCGTGGTGGCCATCACAAAGGGGGAAAGAAACATGATCTGCCTTTTCTCTCCTTGGTTTGAATGAAAGTACTGAAAGTGCAAACAGAGAGAGAGAGAGAGAGACACCAACCCCCACACCCCTGGCACCAGCTTAGAGGATGCTGAGACCCTGTCCCAGTGTGCCCCCTGACATCTCCGATGGTACAGTCCAGCCTGTCGGACATCAGCCAGGAGAGACACACTGACACAAGGAAGTGAACACGGCCCTCCCCCCCAACATGTCAAACAAATGGGCAGTGTTATCTCTCCTCACTGGCAGCAGAGCAGGGTGCACCTTAGCACATACTTGCCTTTTTCTTTTTAACTAATGGTTACTAACCTCTCCTGGCACAACTCAATTCCTCTTTGTGAAGCTTTTCTCAGCTGCCTAAATCTCTCTCTCTGTATCAAATTCCTACAACCTTTATCCCCACCCCCGGTACTTTTTATTCAGCCCCTCACCCTCCCAGCAATGCACAATTCAGTTCAGAAAGCCAGAGGACTTTCTAGTTAGACTGACGACAGGAAACCCATTTTAGTTCCCCAACCTCACACCTCCCAAGCACTAGACTAAGCACCGAACCCAGGACGTTCAGGCTGAACTTTTGTTTTAAGACAGGATCTTCTTCAACTGCTAAATTGTCCAGGCTAGGCTAGAACTTGCACCTCCCTCCCTCAGCCTTGTGTGTGCACCCTCTCTCCCTGAGCTGGTGCCACAGCCCTCTGGCACCCACCTCACACTCACCTCCATGCAATGTATTTCCTGCGCAGGCCAGGTGAGCTCGGTGGAGACCATCGGTCCTGTCCTGTCTGTCTGTTTTGAAAACCTGCTGGCCACTTCCTGTGGGACGCAGGCTCCAGACTGGCCCACCTACCCTACTCTTTGCCTTACCTGTGTCATTCTCCTGCAAGCCAGGTAAGTCCCCTCCTTCTGTCCTCAAAGTATTGCAGTGTCCACTTCTGACAGGTGCCATTCCTCCTGCTCATCCACCACAGCTTCTTGCAGGGTCCCCAGTACATCAAAACCTCTCATGTCTGATGCCCGACTCATGTCACCCTGGCTCCTCCACAATTCTCCTTACTTGTTCTTACTGAGTGTATGACAGCCAGTCTTGGCAGTGCTGACCTGTGATCCCAGTGTGTTCAAGACCAGCCCGAACTACATATTGAAGCCCCGTCTCAAAATAACCAACAGAAAACCAAATCAATATTCTATAATGACACAGTTACACAAACATTTACAGATGAGCTTGAAATATTCTATGCTTGGGCTGTCCAGATAGCTCAGAAGACTAATATGCCTGCTTATGCAGATACAGGGACAGGGGTTCAATCCCAGGGGTGCCAATCCATGCCGGCCCTGCATTGAGATCTTAATTGAGACTGGGTGTGGTAACACACCTATAATCCGAGAGCTTGGAAGGCTGAAAACAGGAGGATCACTATGAGTCCAATCTATGTAGTGAAACCCTGTACTAAATACATTAAAAAAAAAAAAAAACTATGCTTTTTTCTTATAGCTTTATTTCATTATTAAAACTGGCTACTGTAGCACAAAGGAAAAAATACATTGCTTGTCTGGAAAAAGGTACAGCTCATTGGTAGAAAGTGCATTCAGCATGCAACAAACAGGCCCTGGCTTTGAGACCCAACACCCAGAAAACAGAACCAGAACAAAAAAGAAAAATCTGAGTGGAAGCACAAACATCCCTGCCCTTCCCACGCTCTCTTTGGGGAGCCCTGTAGAGCTGGGCTCTCCACTTCCTCCTCTTCTCTCCTTCCCGGGCACTGTTTCCTGGACTCTGCGGAGTCCTCCTCTTTCCTTTCCCCTTCACTCCACAGCCTGCAGTGGTTTCTGGTGGAGCTTTGGGGCTCTGCAGCCACCCAGGCCAGCCCCTCCCACCCCGCCAGGCATGCAGCTCCAGCCCCTTCACCGGGCTCCACTCTGCTGAGGTTCCACTCGGGCCCTCAGGGCTACAGAGGGCCGCTGGTATCTCTTCAGGAGGCTTTTGGGTTTGTCTGTTTTGATGCCTTACTGTCCTTTTACGAGAGTTTTGGGAGGAAGCAGAGATATACATACACTTGTTCAGTTTACTATGTTTAACCCAAAGTCAAGGACTCAGTGTTTACAAACAATTACAAGGTCAGTTGCCATGTTCTGTACCATTTTTTTTTCCCTCTTGCTGGCATCAAGTACAGAGACTGAAAGTAGCAAGAACTCAGGAAGTACTTGCCGTTTATGGCTGGTCAACATTTCAGTTAACTGGCTGGGAGAAGTGGTGTATGCCCGTAATCCCAGCACTTAGGAGGCTAAGGCAGGAAGACCACTGTGAATTCAAGGCCAGTCTGGGCTACACAGCAAGACCCTACCTTTAAAACAAGAACAAAAGGATTCTACTATGTTCAGTGCATCATGGGTACCAGTAGTACACATTATAAAAACAAGTGAGGGCCAGGTGTGGTAGTGCACCACTGTAATCCCAGGACTCAGGAGGCTGAGGCAGAAGAATGCGAAGTTGAAGGTCAGCCTGGACAACTTTGGAGAAACTGATCTCCAAAAAAGAAAAATGAAAAGGCTGGGGATGTAGCTGAGTGTTGAGTCCTTGCTTTAACCCTAGCACCGATTTGAAAAAAAAGACAAATAAATACATAAATAAGACTTAGGATATGGTCCATGGAGGGAGTGGTGGTGGTACTATTTATCAGGACAGGCAAGTCTGGGTACATGAGATGCCCTAAGGGACAGAAATTCTCTTTTGGACACTTAAGTTTCGATCAATGCCTGTACTCACCCATGTAGAACTACTGACACAAATCTAGAGTTCTGAACCAGGCATGATGGCGCATACCTTCAGTCCCAGCTTTTGGGAGGCTGAGACAGGACAATGCAGCAAATTCAAGGCCAGCCTGAACTACACAGTAAAGCCCTGTCTCAAAAAATCAAAACCACCAACCAAACAAGTCCAGAGTTCTGGGAAGAGCTAGTGTGGAGAGACTAGCAAGAGTCCCCTGACAGAGATGGCTGAGGCCACCTGGGCAGGCCCTGTGCCCAGGACCTACAGGGGGACTTCTTAAGGAGTCACCATACTTCCTATCTGAGCTCAGGCTTCAGTACGTTTTCACCAAGAACAAAAGGGGGTTGGGCTGATGAGGTGTACTTCCTGCTGAACTAAAAAAATAAATAAATCCAGCACATCTGGGGCTTCTTACCCTGCATACCAAAGAAGAATGTTCAGGTGCAACCTATTGTAGCCAGAACCTAACATCTGACTGACACCCAAAAGCCAGACACAATCTCAAAAGCCACATGCAGAGCTTCTGACTTGTCCTCAGGTCACAGTGGCCCCAAATGTCCAAGCTGAAGTAGCAGCACAGGGGGTCCTTCTAGTTAACTGTGTGTAAAGCGAATGCCTATTTCCAGAACGGGTTGAGTACTGATCTTAAGTGCACACAGGATGAGGCATGCTGTACTGCAGAACACAACGAAAGCCTCAGAAGAAGGTTCATTGCCCAGAATGTGGTTCTGGAGGCAGCAGGAACAGCAGCAGCTGAGAACTTGTGAGGGTCAGAATCCCAAAGCCCCAGCCCAGTGGAGCTCTCCAAGATAGGGGCCTGTGATTAGCCAGCCCTCAGCTGGCTGAGGCTGTTGAAGTGTGGGTGAAGGGCCTACAAGCTGAGTCACTTGCTGGGTACTGCTGGGTCAAATCGTCACAAGATGGTGAGGTATGGTGATGCATGCTTGTAATCCCAGTGCTTAGGAGGCTGAGGCAGGAGGACTGCCCCAAGTTCAAGGCTAACCTGGGCAACCTAATGAGTTCAAGGACAGCCTGAACTATGGTTTCTCAAGAAAAAAAAGAGGGCACAGCTCAGCCATTTTGTGCCCATTTCCCAGCACAAACTTTCCCTTCTGCCAAGTTATTCCCCCCAACAGGCCCTGAGGGCTCAGTTTGGGAGGAACCTCACTTAGCTCCAAACCTAACAGCCCCTTCTTTCCACAATGTCCCTCCTTTCTTGTGACGTTTAGTTGTGCTTTTTCTTTGCTAAATATGTGTTATAATCATGATGAGAAACAGTAATTATCATGATAATAACAGCTTGCTGGCACTTTGTAGGGACTGTCTTATGTGCCAGGGGTTATACAACTGCATACATATCAGCCTATTTTTCAGAAGGGACAATTAAAGCTTCAGGTTTTCCTAATTGTCCTAGGTCACACGACTAACAAAGTCCAGATCTCCTCAGCACTTTCCTAACTGTCCTAGGTCACACGACTAACAAAGTCCAGATCTCCTTAGAGCACTTTCCTTTTTGGTGTGGAAAATAGTTGGTATAAAATACTGATCAAGCTGGGTGTGGTAGTGAACACCTCTAATCCCAGCACTCCGGAGGCTAAGGCAGGAGGACTGCAGAATCTGAGTTATATAGTGAGTTCAAGCCCAGCCTGGACTACATAACAAGACCCTGTGTTAAAAAAAAAGAACAATCAACAAACCAAAGCAAAACAACCCTTATCTTAGAAGTTGGTTTCCAGGGACTTACTAAATGTCATCATTCAAACAGCAGTTGACAAGGGCCAGCTGCTACACAAATCCTCCTGCTTTCTTTCCCTCTCCCTTCTATATTTTATCCTGACCCTGAATGTTCCTTGCCTAAAGCGTTCACTGAGTCGTTCCCCTCCCACTACAGCCTTGTGACAAACCCAAAGCAACCGTGAACCACACGAAGAAGCTCGAGCTCCCCGGTTCACCCAGCCCAGACACTTCTGTTTATTGGGGCTTCAGCAGCCCCGTAGATTAATCAGCTCTGTGGGGCTCCCAGAACACAAAGGCTATTTGGCAGGAGTGGCCATGCTGAGATCTTCTTTCCTGTGATTACACCTCATTTTATAACAATGTTCAGACATTTGGTTTGAGCAAGTATAGTAATTACATTTCTCACTTGGAACTAATTTAGGCAGCTACATCTGAGCTCCTTTGCTAGTTTTTTCCCCTGCTTCTCCGAATTCTCCTATCCCAGCACTCCTGCCTGCCGAGACCAGGGCCCTCTTGGCTAAAAGCCTCTTCCCCTTGCAGGAGGCCCAGCAGTCACTCCCAGGACTCCCTGAGCCCACGGGCAGCACTTGTTCCTCCCCAGCCCCCACCTGGATAAGCCTACTCGAAAAGGTCCTGGCCAACCACTCTCCCAGGACCTGACTGTGGGGGCTGAGGCACATCTTCACACTGATGTGGGCCTTGTCACTGGGCCTGGCCCACAGGGGCAGGTCCACAGAGCCGGAGCCAGAAAATTCCCCAGCGGAAGGCCTGCAGACCCACCAGGATCTCTTAAAACCCCTGGAGCAAACTTAACACCCACAACCCACCCTTCAACCCGTTTTGGCAATTCACTCTTTGCTGCAGGCAAAAGCAATGATTTGAAATGTTAAAAACAGCAATAGCAGCTCCACCTCCAAACAGGCTGGTTTTGCTAGATGGGCCCCAATATTTTTACCCACTGTGCATTCAACTTTGCCTCTTGGTCTGCAACAAGATCTTGAAGAGGCAGTGAACAGGGCCAGCCTGGTTTTGGAAATGAAGCTAGTCAGAGCTCCAGGCATTACATCTGAGGCGGCCTGACATTTTCTCTCTGGGGAGAGGTTTGGGGTTTGTTTGTTTTGGGTGGCGAGGAGGCAGTGACCACACTTCACTTTCCCCCTGCTGGCAGCTCAGCCACCCTGCTGCCCAGAAAGTCTGGTCAGAAGCAGTTAATGTCAAGTTCTCCTTCACCCAGCTGGAAGCGGGCCGGGGAGCCAGAGTGGCCTGATAAAGCAAGCTGCCACTTCCTAGAGATTAGGATCCCCTCTCGTCAGAGCTCGGCTTAGCTCCCTGCCCCAGCCTCTCACCGGCTTCTGGTCCTCGTTACTGGACACCACTAAGCCAGTGGAAAGGGAGTCTCGCTCTCAAGTGGGGCACTCAGCTTCTTCATTTTTGGCTAGAGGTCCCAAGACAGAAAGTCTGCGAACTCCAAGCTAACAATGGAGAGATTCCCAAATCACAGCAACTGTGTAACGGGAGCTTGGAGTGGGTACACCATGAATGATGGGAGGGTGAGGGAGGGAGGGAGAGAGAAAGAGAGAACTGGTGGAGCAGGCAGGATGATTCATACCTATTGAATTCAAGGACAACAAAATACAGTGGAAACCTATCAAATGACAACCCCGGGGCCAATGAAATTGTCCCCACAACCAGATGTGCAGCACAAGAGGCTTTCACCTTTTCTGTGCGGCCACCCACAGGCACAGGAGCACAGCAGGTAAGGGACAGAGGCGGTTCAGGCCACACAAAGTGCCTCCACACAGGGCCAGGCAGTTAGTTGTCTCAAAGATCTTTGTGCATGGAGGCTGTCATACACTCCCATATACACGCTCTGCAAATGTGGATCATGGTGTCTGGTTTGCTTCCATCAAAAGACCAACTGGTAAAGATACGATCTAAGAGGAAATACCAGCACTCTACTCTGAGGATGTGCTGCAGGGGTGCCTGGTGCCCCCACTAGCTTGAGAGTAGAATGCACACTTGAGCTACACTTCTACCTTCTAAGGCAAACAATGAAAAAGGGCAAAAGCTGGCAAGGGAGCCAGAGAACAAAAGGGCAGTCAAAAACAAGGGCCTCAAAGTGACCATGATCTGCTTGGAGGAGTAACCCCACCCCCAGCCATCACCTCAGGCTACACCCCTTTCCTCCTCTTCTGCCTTTCCTAGGTTCCTTGGGGAGCCTTTGGAGGAGGCTATGGAATTCAACATTCCAAGCAGGTAAGTTGTTCGAGGTCCCCTGCGTCCTTTGCCTGGCTAGATGATACTTTTTCTGTGTCCCTTTTCAGCTCAATGTAGTTTTCCCTGGACCCTTCTTTCTTTATTATTTATTTATTCTTTTTTTTTGGCAGAACCAGGGATTGAACTCAGGCCCTTGCAGTTGGCAGGTAAGCAAGCACTTATCCTACTGAGCTATCTCCCTAGCCCGATTTTATCTTTCAAGACAGTCATCAAAGGAGCAAGATCATCCCTCTGTTTACATTCTAAACCCTCTTAAGACTGGGGAGGCAGGCATAGCGCTGTGTGTTCTGGCCAAGACAGGAGGGTCTCTGCAAGCTCATGGTCTGGCTGTATAATGAATTCAAAGCCAGCCTGAACTACATAGTAAGATCCTGTTTAAAAAAAAAAAAAAAAAACAGAGCTGGGAGTGGTGGGGCAGTCTGCAATCCCAGCACTCAAAAGGTGGAAGAAGGATTGCTATGAGTTTGAGGCCAGTCTGGGCTACACAGTGAGTTCTATGACACCCTGAATTACACAGCAAGACCATCTGAAAAAACTAAAAAATATTTTGAGACTAGGTTTTCCTAAACTGCCTATGTTGGCCTTGAGCTTAAATTCTTCCTGCCTTAGCTTCCAGAGTAGCTGGGATTACAGGCACATGCTACTATGCCCTGCTGGTTTTTTTTTTTTTTGGTGGAGGGGGACTGGGGATTGAATTCAGGACCTTGCACTTGCCAGGCAGGCACTTATTCTACTGAGCTATCTCCCCAGCCCACCCTGCTATAATATTTAAATACTCATTAAATAGGGATAGGGGATATAGCTCAGCAGCACAGCACCTGCTAGGCAAGTGCAAGTGAGTTGAATTTTACCACCTACCTGAATAAATAAGTAAATATATTGACAAATGATATAGTTCATTTGATAGTTTCTGAACACAACAGATCAAACAAACTAGATTATAGAATTAATTTCACCTGCTTGTATTCCCTTTTAAACACCACTAGCAGGACACTTCAGGTTGCGGGTAAGGTCTGCCTTATTGAACAGCACTGGTTCAAATTCAATGGTTTTCACCAAGTCCTGCCACCTCCTTATAATACAGCTCTTAGCAATTTACATTTCAAGCACTAGTTGAGACATTGATAAAGCTAATCTGATAGTCCACCCACATTTTGTAATAAGAATTTTGTGTATGATGGAGAGCTTTTTGAGCCAGGGTCTTGCTATGCAGGTCACTTTATAGCCTGGGCTGGTTTGAACTCCCAACAATCCTCCTGTCTCAGCCTTATGAGTGCTAGGATTACAGGGCTACGCCACCACACCTGGATCATCCTGATGATGAGTTTAAGAACATTCTTAAACGTTAAAAGAAAAAAAAAAGGGGGGGCCGGGGAGATGGTTCAGTAGAATAAGTGCCTGCCTGGCAAGCTCGAGCCCGAGTTCAATCCCCAGTTCCGCCAAAAAAAAAAAAAAAAAAAAAAAAAAAAAAAAAAAAAAAAAAAAAAAAGAAAAGTGTAACGGGTCGGGTGCCTGAGATCTGCAAATAGCCTGAGAGGTGCTGTCCCTGTCACCTGCCCATGCTGCGGTCTCCAGCATCACTTATGGGATCTGAGGATACTTCTCAGACACAACCATTTTTTGGGGGCATCAAATTCAGGACCTCGCACTTGCCAGATAAGCATTATGCTGCTTGAGCCATCTTCCTGGCCCCTCAACCTCTTTAAAAAGCACTACTTATATCCATATCCTAGATTATTAACTCTGCTAGAAAACTAAGATAACCTAGCTTTTCTTAAATGATTCTTGTCTTTTTGAGATAAGAAGGTAGGCGAACCTCAGCCACAACACTTCAGGTCTTTGTGAAAATGGAAGAGCTGGCCCTGGGTCCCGTGGGTCCCAGCCAGTGAGGGAGAGAGAGCCTTGGGCTGCGGTTTTGGCTGCCTGCATGTGAAAAGGTTCAGGGGTAGCCCTGACTACTGCCATCTCTAACCCCTTGGGTTTGGTCTCACCTGGCGTTTCCCACTTTTCTAATATAATCACTATCATCAACTGCAGCCACTACTTCAACTGTGCTTCCATGAACTGGGCCCTGGGACGGGCACACCGCCTCTGGTACCTCTGCTACCCCATCCACACCTCCAGCCATCCTTCAAGGACTCAAGAGCAGCTCTGAAAGCAGTTACCAAGGCTACCTGAGCCTCTTTCGCTTCCTCCCCCAAAGCCCTATAAAGAACCTGCCACTGGCAGTGGGGAGGGCAATTTGATCAATGGCAAAAGTGCTAACACGGCGTCACTTAATAGTTCCTTCAATTGCATACTTTGAACAGCACTCCCACATGCTGACATGACAAACGGCCTTTGTACTCTACCTGTATGCAGTCAGCGGCCACCCATGTGTGAGTTGTGTGGAGTAACTGGAGCAGAGAGACTTGTAAAACTAAACGCCAGTCAGGGACAAAAGTTATAGGCAGAATGCTGCGACGCTTCCTCCCTTAACTGGCTTCTGTCTTAGTGTTAATTGACACTGAGCTAAGTGCCTTTCATACAGACATAGAGAAGCTGACCTTTGGAACTCTGGTGACTTGTTGGGTAAACACGTCTTTATGGACTTCATAAAATGCAGATTGTGTACACACATACTCAGGAACTATTAAAAGCATTGGGTGGCAAGAGGAGGACACAAAGATGGCCTGTAAGAGATTCCTAGGTACTCAATACTTCAAACATTTAGGAGAAAAATGACACTGCGGTTACTACTTAGAAGGTGGATCTCAAAGGTTGGCCAGCAGCAGCAGCGTTAGCTGGAGATCATTTCCGAAACACAGGTCCCCTGGCCCCTCCTGCAGTGAGTCGGGAGGTCTGGGAGGCTGGGGGCACCTAGACATTAACAAGCCCTGCCACTCTGCGCTGAGCGGGTAGCCTGGGAGCTGTGCTGGTGCTGCCGTGCCAGCAGCTCACTCACTTCCAGCCCCCTCCCCCTCAAGAGCACCCCCCAGGGAACACGGAAGGAAGCCCAGAGCTCTTCATCTAGAAACCAAGACATCCCTGGAGCAGGGGGGACCCCTTTCCCATTCCTGTCTTCACACAGCCAACAGGACCACCTCCAGCAACAGGAAGACCTTGTTTTCATCTACCCTTGTCAAGGAGAGGTCCTGCTCCTCAAAGCACACAGAACCTGAGGGCCACAAACACATGCACATGTTTTCCATGCACACAGCCTCCTTCAGGCCTTTATGACAACCCAGGCCCCAAAGTGACACCAGACTACACCCAGAGAGGCAAAGGCTCCCAGTGTCTCAGAGGCAGGGGTGGGGGCGGCCTGAGAAGCATCTCAGGGTGCGCGCCCGTGTTCTGTGAGACATGGCTGTACTGGCTCACACCGAGGAGACCAGGCTGCCACGAAGCCGGAGGAAGAGAAGTCAGTGGGGACCCAGGCCATCAGCGAAGCGGGAGGCAGTGCTGCCTCTGTGGACTGTGCTTCCACAGCACTCGCTGAGAAGCAGCTGTACACGCCAGTCACCGTGAACGCAGGAGCTGGGGTCCTCATCCAGAACATGCACAGGCAGAAAAGGGGGCCACCCTGTGAGCAACAGGGGCTCTCAGCTCCAGAGCCACGAGTTCCGAGACCCCCATTTTAGTCCCTGAAGGGGCTCTGTAGTCCCATCCCAAGTAACCCCGACCCCAGAGCTTATTAGAGGGGCTGTCACACACTTGTTTTCTCTGCTTGACACGACTGCCAAATTAAGTATTCAATGTGGTGGCTTAAAGTATTCCAAATGCCAGACAATGTCAAGTCTATAAACAGTCTATAAATAAGAATAAATTTGCAACAATCAAGAATGAGCACTTGGGGCTGGGTGTGGTGGGGAATGCTTGTGGTTACAGCATTTGGGAGGCTGAGGCAGAAGGATCGCTGTGAGGTTGAGGTCTGCCTCGGCTACAGAAGCAAGTTCATGGCTAGCCTGCACTATGTAGGGACACCATACCTCAAAAATAAATAAATAAAATAAAAAATAAAATTTAAAAAAAAGGAGAAGAAAAAAATGAGTACTTGTTAGTAAAGTCAATGCATCACTTATTGAAAACTTTACAGAATCTATAAATTGTTAATATTCTCACTTCTGGTGCTGCTGCTGCTTAAAGGAGGCTAACAACACACTATTGGTAAAAAAGACTTTAAGAGAGAAATGTCAACTTGGAGGCCGGGGATGTAGCTCAGCAGCACAGCGCCTGCTTAGCAGTTTGAGTCTCGGTACCCTCCAAAAAAGAAAAGCAAGATGAAGACTCTATAGTTGCTCTTTCACAAGGATGCCCTACAGCATGTATTCATGCCACACAGTTTTTGTTTCAATAGATTCTTTTTTGTTACTTCTTTTTTATTTTGGGGGGGGAGGACTGGGGATTGCACTTGCCAGGGAAGCGCTTATTCAACACTGAGCCATCTCCCTGGGCCCTGTTACTATTATTTTTATTTTGAAATAGGCTCTTTCTACGTCACTAAGTTGCCCAGGCTGGGCTTGAACTTGTGATCCTCCTGCCTCTGCCTCCTAGTATGGTGGCACTGTTCGAAATTGCTGCTGAGAGAAGATCATTAATTCATGCCTGGCTGAATGAGTGAAGTAATCTTTGATTCATCTGCCAGATTTTGAATTCCCCATCTCCCAACAGGGTCACAAGGCCAGGCTTGGTTACTTTTCACACGAGTGCCACCCTTTCTGCCACTGCCACCCCACAAGACAGTGAAGAGTGACAATAACAACCCTGGAAGTCGGCATTCTTACTGCCCTGGAGAAGCACACCTCCATGAGGGAAGTGCTGCCGTCACCCCGCCCCCCCAGGCCTCCATGGATGTCTGGGGACCCCACCAACCCCTGCTCTCCAAGGCTGCCAGGTCTTCTCAGAGTCCCATTCCTTGCCAGGAGCCAGGACAGAAAGATGCTCCCACAGGCAGTGAACTGCGGGACTTTGCAGGGACACCAGCCACATTTTCAAAGTCCACCGGCCTTAGATTTCTGGGAAGGAAGCTAAGGTTTAGGGCGGAGGGCGGGGATGGGTTGGGTGCTGGAAATCCATGAGCAGGGAAGGGAGATGGCGCTGGCAGGGAAGTCCCGAGTTCCTATCAAATTCTGTCCTGTTAAAATGTTTTTGATTGTGGTAAAGTGTACATAAAAATATACCTTTCAGCCACTTTTAACTGTCTAGTTGGTAGCAAAAAGTATATTCATATTACTGTGCAAAACCTGACCCCTTGTAAGTGTGCCCTTCTCGTTTCCTGGCAAAGCAGGAAAAGTCTTGGGGGCTTCCTCACATCTCCATGTAGTGCCACATTTGTGGGTGACAAAATGCAGTCTTAAGACCTGGCACCAGCCCTTGATAGAGACATCTGTTGTGACTGTATTTTCATTTCTAGGTAAAAGCATGAGTAATGGTCTCCTTTAAATGCGAGCAAATACCAGACTGATGTTTTCAAGTTTCATGAAAAGAAATCAAATTCTAGGACTATTCTTATTTCCTGTCACATTACTGGCCCCTATTCTATAAAAAGCAGGGAGGGGAGGCACAGCAAGTATGGAAGTGCACATCTGTAATCACAGTGCTGCAGAGAGCCATCGAGGGCAGTGCAGAAGGGTCACCCCCGGGTGAGGAGGCCAGCCTGGGCCCCACAAGGAGCCTGCTTGCACTACACAGGGAAAGCCTGCCTCAAAAAAAAAAAAAAAAGGCAAAGTAAAACCAAACAAACAATACCAATTATATTTACTACCTCAGCCATTAAAATCACTGCATCATATCCCAAAGGCATGCAGGCTTCATCACCAACAAAAATCTCTGAAAAAGCCTGGTGCAGTAGGAAATGCACTCCAGAGGCTGAGGCAGGAAGATCACCAGGATTACAAGGGTTCAAGGCCAGCTGAAACTACAATCAAGACCAGTCTCAACAAAACAAAACACCAAAAGGGCCTTTAAAATTTCAACCTAACTTAGTATTACAAAAATTAATAAAAAAGTTGTAATTTTGGGTAGTTATAGGTAATATTTTTTAATGTACTTTAGAGCTTGCTTTTTTATTTAAAGACTTTTGGATCCACAATGAAAGTATACTGTCCCCACAAACCCTAACATGCTCCATCAATCTGATATGATCAATCCTCCCTAGGAGGTCATTAAAATGAAAAGAGACTCAGACCAGAAGGCAGGTCCATCTCTCCTACCACAACACCCACTGTGCACTGATAGGGATGCCTGCCACCTTCCGAATCCCATCTCAGTACAAGAGGATAAATTCTCGGGCCGTGGACAGTCAAGAGGATCCTTACAAAATGACAGTGCCCCTTGGTTAACACGATCCAGATTGGGTCAGGGTGGGTCTTGCACTCTCCTGAACCCCAGCCAGTAGATTGCATAGTAATCTCCCAGATTTTAAAACTCTGGCCAGGTGTGGTGGCACATGCCTGTAATCCCAGCACTTGGGAGGCTGAGGCAGGAGGATTGTTGTGAGTTTGAGACCAGCCCGAGCTTCAAAGTGAGCTTAAGGCCAGCCTGAACTGCATAGTGAGACCCTGTCTCAAAAA